>JAQHUG010000506.1:74574-88729 GCA_028555095.1 Dicrostonyx torquatus | reverse complement strand
GCTTTGGAGCCTGTCCTGGAACTAGCTCTTGTAGACCAGTCTGGCCTCGAACTCACAGAGATCCACCTGCCTCTGCCTCCTGAGTGCTGGGATTAAAGGCGTGCACCACCACCACCCGGCTGTTACCTGTCCTTTATAAAGGGAAATGGGGGAGGTGAGATAGTGAAGGGATGAGAAACTGTGGCAATATATGAGAGGAGAATGGAGAAAAAAAAGAAAAGGAAGGAAGGAAAATAACCAATCAATCAAACAAACAAACGAAAAACAAGGGGGATTATATGGCCCATTTCAGGCCAACTAAATTTGAAGTGAATTAGTTTCCCCATACTCATACAACTATATAGAATCAAATCAGTAGCGCATTCTACTCACCTTATTAGAATTTATTTAAGATACATGTAACAGTAATGTTTATCTTTAAAATGATGAAATATAACTCAGCTTCAGAATATTTTTGCATCTAATTGAAAACATTTTGACTAATATTAATAAAACATTCTTTGATGACAACCATTAATTTCTGATATTAATCACCAGAACCAAGAAACAATCACAAAATTGTAGACATTTTATCTTGAAATAGTGCTAGAGAATTGGTAGTCCAAAGAGCTCATTTTAAAGATTAGCAACAACAACAACAATAAAAAACAACAACAACAGCAAAAGAAAAACAATGAGGCTCTTGCAATAACTATTACGCCCAATGACTGGCAAAGGTCTGATACAATAGCTTCCTTATTTCCAATACATTGCATCTACAATAAAATCATGCTATAAAAGAAAGGTCGGTGATACACATCACTAGCTGTCTTAACTTACATTATTCTGATAGAAGATCCTGAGACAAAAATTTGTGGAACAATAGTACACATGGGAAGTGTGCTGGCCATTTTTGTCACTTAACATAAACTAGAATCATCTGGGAAAAGGAAACCTCAGTTGAGAAAATGTCTCTACAAGATTGTCCTTCAGGCAAGTCTATAGAGCAATTTCCTTATTAGAGATTTTTGTGGGTGTGCCCAGACCACTATATGTGGTGGCATTCCTGGACAGGTGGTCCTGGGTTGTATGTGCAAAAACAAACTGAGAAATCCATGGAGAAAAATTCAGCAAGTAGCATTCCTCCATGGTATATGCTTCAGTTCCTGCCTTGAGTTCCCTTAGTTTAGTTTGTCCCAGGATATATAAGAAAAAAAAAAAACAAAAAAAAAATCCCTTTCTGCCCCATGCCCCATGTTGCTTTGGATTCCTCTCTTTATCATTGCAACAAAAGCAAACTAGGAAAGGAAGCAATCCTAAAAAGCCCAGGTGAATAATTGTAGTACAAGCCGGCAAAATATGCACTATTGAATAAGGTACCCAACAACCAACTGAAGCTATGTCTCGCTGGAGGTATTTACAAATTACATATATAAAAACCACATCAAAATCGGTCACACATTTCTTCCTTTGATTGCCAAGTACCAATTGTGGAAAAAGTATTTATTGACACCATTATCTTCCTTGGTTGTATTTTGCTGCCTTGGCCAAACTTGCAGTGCTTTGGAGATAATATGGAGGTACAGAAGCAGAGATCTTATAGTGAATAGGATGAGATGAACTTTTCACCACAGTTGGTCCAAAGTCAGAAGGGTAGGGGAGTAACTTTGTGTGAGACAATACAAATGTCTGTTATACTATGGTTTACCATTATCTAGTTCTTTCCCCTTGGAACAATCCACAACCACTGTGAAGCAAAATGGAACTACATGAATGAAAATGTGAGTAGTAATGCCTAGCTCTTCTTGATGGGATCTCCTAGAAACACAAGTCAGAGATCAAGCCATCATGAATTATAATCTTTTAATGGAGAAAACCTCCTGTTTGAAGTAATGTTGGGGCACACAATAAACTCTGTTTAAATAAAAAATAATCTTTCTTTTGTTAAGACATTGATACTTGTGATTATGTTTTTACTGAACTATATATACACAGCCAATCTTAACTGATAATTCTGTCTTCTGGAAGTCATGTCTCAAAATAGTTGTAAATTTGCATCAAAATATCTCACAAAATCTTATCCATTCTAAAAATTGATAATATATTTGTACAGAGGGTGACGTATGTGAGCATAGTAAAAAATCAAGATTAGTGAGAAAACTGGCAACATATTCTGGCATTACAATATTCTAACATTAAAATAACAAGCCTCAATAAAACTATAGATTAACTGGTAAAGCATTCATCCATGTTAGCACTTAAATAAAGTGATAAATTGAAGTATTCTAACATTGTTAATTTCTCTGTAGAAATCCTTGGGGTTTTGTTGTTGTTGTTGCTGCTGTTGTTTTGGTTATTTTTGGAAACAGCATAAGTTATAAAATTTTGATTCCACCTTTTAATGAAAATATTTAGTACATCTTTGTCAATGAATAGTCATGTTGGTCAAAGGGAAAATTCATGCCCATGGTCTGAGAGTCATGTTTATAAGGTTTAAAAGACACATATCAACAGAGATGGTCAGTTCTTATTACTTTACACTTACCAATTGATTTTGCCAACTCATGCCATGGTTTCTGGAGGTGTCGTGGTATACTATTGGCCAAACCACCGAAACTCTATTTTTTCACTAATCAAGTTTTGTTTCCATGTTTATGCTCGCTCTCTCTTGTCTGCTTTTTATTGTTTTATTTCTATTCAGCACTGGCATCAATTAAGTAGATATATTAATAAGGTACAAATGATATATGTATTGATTATTTAATTCCATTAAAGCATGAAGAGATTTTCCAGGTAGCTACATATTAAAAAGTGGCCCAGAAGCTTTGGGGGAAAATTATAATGCATATGTACAAATGTCAAGCAATATCATCTCAGACTGCCATTCTTAAGGATGAATGTGCTAGAATGTCACTCCCCCTCATTTTATTCTCAAAATAAATTGACCCATTTATTTCAGTCCTTTAGTTACATGAGAATGACCATTCTCACCAGTCATGATAAAAGAATGATATTCAGTTCATATATTTCTGTCAAAATGATTCAATAACATTTAAGTCATGTTCCTTCTTATGCTATAATTAAATTATATTTAGTTTCTCTCCCACCTCAACCCTATGTCCAACACTTGATGAAATTTCTGCACTTTGAATTTACATTTATCTTCTAAAAATCTGAGTCATCTCAGAAAGGAACTACTAACATGGTTGTTAAAGTAACATTACAAGATACTGAGATACTGTATAATAATATGGCAAGGATTAGGAATAAAGAGAAGAAAGAATCATGAAATCATTTTCATTTAATTATAATTCTTTAACCGTATTCACAGAATTCATATTAAGTGTGATACAGTTTCCTACAGGCACATAGTAAGAGGATATATTCATATTTTCCTGAAAAATGGCAATCCAGTATGGGATAATATGGCTGCCCAATTACAATAGCTAGGAAATCAACTCAGTCTAGATCTCCATCAGCTGATGAAAGGATCGCAAACTGCATTTACACAGTGGAATTCTATTCATCATTAAGTAAAGAAGAAACTTGCAGAAACATGAGTCGAATTAGAAAACATTGTACTGAGTGAAGTAAGTCTGACCTAGAGAGGTAAACACTATATGGTCTCTCTCATTTGAAGATCTTAGATGTTGGGGGAGGCTGCTCGTTTGTTTCCCATCTGCCCAGAGTCGAAATAATTACACTGAAACTATATTAATTGCAATACTGTTTGGCGAATAGCTTAAGCAAATTTCTAGCTAGCTCTTACATTTTAAATTAACCTATTTCTATTATTTTGTATTTTACCACTGGCTGGTATCTCATGTCTTTCTCTTCTGACAGCTCTTGAGGGGATCCCAGGCATTCATAGGGATTTCCCAGCTAGGTACTTGGGTAGCAGAGGAGTGGGTTCCTGAACTGAACTTGTCCCATAGTTACTTTGTTGAATATCTTAATCGTCACCATAGAAATTTCGCATGATGGATGGAGATAGAGCCACAGACACACATTCACATCAGAACAAGGGATCGAGCTACCAAGGTCCAGTGGAAGAGCAGAAGGAGGGAGAAGATGAGCAAGGAAGTCAGGACCATGAGGGACTGGCCCACCAACAGAGACAGTGTGCTGGATCTATTGGGAGCTCATCGAATCCAGCTGGACCAAGACTGAATGAGCAAATGACCTAACTGGACTCTATGAATGTGACTGCCAGTGGGGACTGACTGAGAAGCCAATGATAATGGCACTGGGACCTATCTCTTCTGCATGTATTGGCTATTTGGGAACTTATTCTATATGGATGCACATCTTCTTAGACCGAGATGGAGGGGGGAGGGCCTTGGGCTTCCCATAGGGCAGGGTATCCTGCCCCATCTTAAGGAAGCAGGGGGAGGGCGGTGGGGTAGTGGGGGAGCATGAGGGCCGGGAACAAGGGGAGTAAATGTAAATTTTTCTTTTAACAATTAAAAGTGTGGACTAACATATTAGCGAGTAATTCACAGTCACCAATAATGCATCAGTGTTACATTGCGGAAAGAAATAAAATCACTTCTAAGAACTAGTCTAGATTTGAATTCTTGACTTCATGCTCCCTGTGTCTTTTGTCCTCTGTCTGTCTCTTATGAGTCTAAATTTGTGTCTGCCTGAAGGTTGGCTTATGAATCTTCCCTTGTCTATCTATACCTGTCCCTGTGTGTCTGTGGTGTGGTTGTGTGTCTATCCCTAACAAAGAACTTTGACCTATCTTATATGACCTCATCTAGCTGTGAGGTCTGGTAAATATTCTAGTCTCATAGAATGGCAGGTATGATTTTTATCATATTGTATTGTCACAAAAGAAAAACAAGTTTAGTCTGTAGGGAATCACACACGATAGTGTAAATATCTATGCTGAATTGGGTCACCAATCATCCCTCCCAGATGAAACTAAAAAGTCCTCTCTGAATAAACACAGTTAGAAATGTTTAATTCAGAATCTCATTTTGCTTTACATTTGATTTACATAAACGAGTTGGTTTAGTAATAAATATGTCACATCTTTTGAAAATATTTTAAAATCAACAAAACAAAGAGGTAGTAATGAAGGTAAAGTTAAACTGGCTTTCAATGTGCGGGCCTTACTGTAATCTCCAGTAGCTATTTTTTTCCAGCTTCAAAATTAGTTTATTTCAGGGACTGAAGAGATTGCCTGGTACTTAAGAGAATGTACTGTTCTTCCAGGTTATCTGAGTTCGGTTTCTAGCACCCAGTGGAGGCAATTCATTCTTTAGCCTCGATAGCAGTGGTTCTCAACATTCTTAATGCTGTGACCCTTTAATACAGTTCATCATGTTGTGGTGACCTCCAACCATAAAATTATTTTTGTTGTTGTTCTTAACTGTAACTTTGCTTCTGTTGTAAATCATAATGTAAACATTTGGTATACAAAATCTCTGATTAGCCATCTCTGTGGGGTCACAACCCACAGTTTACAAACCACTGCTCTAGAGGCATCCATGTACTATTCAGAGAAATAGAGATTGAGATGGAGGATGAAGGAATAAATAAATGAATAATCTTTAAATATAGTGTATTTCTGCAACCACCCACCATTAGCTATTTTTGTTTACAGAAGAAAGGAATATGGTGTCAACTCGAGCTTCGTATGTAAGTTGAGCCTAAATAAGAAAACACAAAAATTCTCGGAGGATCTCAGTTTGTGAGTTTGACTAAATCCATGGTACCAATTATTTTTAAAGGGTTGTTTTATTTTTTAAAAAATATGTGCCTGTGCATGTGCAACATTCGTGTGTGTGTGTGTATATGTATGCAATTTCCCAAAAAGGCGCATGCCCTGAAGCTGTATTTATATGGTTGTGAACTTCCCACCACAGGTGCTGGAAATAATCCTGGGTCCTCTGCAAGAGCAGTAAGTGTTCTTGATCCCTGAGCCATTTCTCCAGGCCTCAACTAACTTTCTAATGTTTTGTTTATCTTTCCTCAAAGCACAAGGTATAAATATAAGAAAGATAGTATATATCTTAGGCAATTTGTCTAAGTGTGTAATTTAACCCTAACTACCCACCTTTAACGTACATTAAGCATTTCAGCTTGAGATATTTCTAGTTAACTATTTTGTATTGCTCTCTTTAATAGGAAAAAAGTCCAGTCTGGAAAACTGGGTATTTTTACTAATTTTCTTACAAATTTTTACTTATTATAAATTTTAACTACAGACAACACAAACTTTGTCCCTGAGTCCATAATTGAGAGAGAGATTGATTTGAGACAAAATGAATAAAATTAACCAGTTAAATATGTTAAGAATTGTGTATGAGGGCTACAAGTGTATATAAGTGTATATATAAATGTTCTAGGAGCAGCAGAGTATTGGAAAGATAAAACAGAAAACTCTAGAAGGCAGACTCACAAGTACAGGACTTAGGCTGGCCTACACGAGATTGGAGCATCCCCAGGAACATTCCCAAGCTGAGTCAAAAAGAAGGTAAGCTAACATACTCTGGAACCTGCTGCCATATTCTTCTAAGTCTTTTTCAAGAGATAAGGAGCAAAAACATTTTAGCCTCAGAAGAAAATTACCAAAATTAATGAAAGTGAAGTGAGAAGCAGTGTCAGTAATGAGCATGTGAAGCAAGACTTCAGAAAGAGTTCAAGTTCTGTAACTTGCTTTGTTGGAAGAATATCTAATTCTGTACTTTGTTGCCAAAACACCCACAAGTCTGCAGTATGTTTGGTTCTGAATAAGAAAGAGGAAAAAAAATGAGCTCCAGAAAATGCTGCAGGAACCATTTTTGATACTGAAATTCTACATGTCGTGATAATTTTTTGAAAGATGAGAATTTGTGCTTCTATTTCTCAAATATTTGCAAAACAGCCAACACAGGAAATGAAAAAAAATCAAGGAAACAGACATAGAACATGAAGATTTGGAAAACAGATTTTAAAGGATCCAAAATAGGAAATCAGGCAGATGATTCATCATTTCAAGGTTTTCATAGAAAATAATAACTTGGGCAATCTTCTATATAATATGAAATACCCTAAAAAAGGCACCTGAGCCAGAATCTTGGAATGAAAGGCAATTGTTTCCACTCACATAAAGCAGATGCAAAAGGAATAGATGGCAAAATGCAGTTTGCACAGTATCTTTTACTACCCATGAAAGAAAAGTCCTTAGGTACTTGATTTCCCCTTTCAGAAAACCAAAAACACTCCTCCATTTTTCTCCTCAGTGCATTTCTTCTCACTGACACATTTAGAACTACCTACTTCTCACAGGAAGTTGCTTATACTTTGAAATCTTAAAGTCACATTCCAGTCTTCAAAACAATTTCCAATTTTTCATTTTCTTTTATTTTATTTTTAATGATTTCATACGTGAGTGATGTATTTACATCATTCCCACCCAACACTCTACCCTCTTTACCTGCATTCCCTCACTACCTCAACTTCATGAAGTATTCTTTGATTACTGTTGTAAGTATGAAAAAGAACCTACTGAGTTTATTTACTGCGCTCACATGTCCATATATTTAGAGATGACCACATGGAATTAAATAACCTGTAAAAGAGCTTATCTCTGGAGAATATGGGTTCCCTCTTAGAAGTCATTAATTTCCTAAAGCACTTCATCTTTGAGTGGGGCCTTATGTTAATCTTCCCACCTTCTTTGGCATGTCAACTGGTGTTATCCTTGTTTATGTAACCATATTGTTAACATTTAATGGATGTACCTCCTTTACATATATAGAAGACACTACCTCACAACAGATGTAATAATACTCTTACAATATTTCTCTCCCTTCTTTCATGATGTTCCCTGAACCTTATATGTAGTTGTACAGAGGTTTCAGTTGGAACTGGGTGCCCTACAGTGAATTGTGCTTTGCCCTTTGACCCATTACAGATGTCTGTAATGGTCTCTGTCTGTTGAAAGGGGACACATCTTTGATGAAGGGCGATAGATACTTCATCTATGAATAGAAAGAGAGGTATTCAAAATCCATTTGAAAATACTGGTTTAAGAAAGTGGCAAAAGTATGTTCTACTCTAGGGTCCGCAACCTCACCAGACATGGATAATTGGCTATATTTATGTTACGGCCTGTGCTATGAATTCCCTCTTAATTATTAGAATTTAAATTCATTTAGATAGTTTTTTATTGGCCCTATAAAATTGCCACTATTAGATCTGAGTATTATTGCCATGGTGGTCATTGTTGTGCCTCCTAGGGTTTGCAGCCTCAGTAGGACTGTTGATTGCTTTCCTTCCTTGACATCTTGCATAATACTCTGGGATATTATTATTTGAGTTCTTGAGTGATGAAAAATTCCCCTGACCATAGACTGATAAAGTTAATATTGGCAAATATCCATCCTAATACAATTAATTTACATATTCAACATAACCCCAGTCAAAAATCACCACAACATCTTTTATAAAAATAGATTTTTAAAGTCTAAAATATGTATGGGACCACAAAAGATCTTAGAAAACTAAAGGAATCCTGAGCAAAAAGAAAAATGAAGACAAGATTATCATTTCATATGTCAAGCAATATTACAGAGGTATAATAATAAAATCAGTAGGATACTGGCACAAACACATACATGTGGATCAATGAAAAAAATAGAAGATGTAAATATGAGTTTAAGTTACTACACCCATCTTATTTTTGACAAAAATGCCAAAGACAAACACTAGAGAAAAGATAGTATCTTCAGCAAATGGTGCTGGGGAAACTGGGTAACTATATATGGAAGAATGAAATAGGATCCGCATCTATCATTCTGCATGAAAATAAAATTGAAATGGTTCAGTACCTCACTATGAATCCTGAAATGTGGAAATTGTCAGGAAAAAACATGGGCAATACTCTATAATACATAGGCATAAGGAAAGAGTTTCTGAATAAGACTCCATTTTCAAAAGAATTAATATCAATAGTAGAAAAAATGTTTTAAGCCAATCAAAAAAATGGGCTGTGGATCAGAACAGCATTGGACATGAAATCCCACCACTAGCTGTGAAGCTATTGTTAATATTGTTAATATTGTTAATTGTTAGCATCTAGGAAAGAGAGAGAGCGATTTCTCTAACAGTTTAGCCCCTAGTAATCATTTGTGTTCCAGTAGAAAGAAATAATCCAATAATATTTGGCTATACAAATTAGCCTTGATAAGAAAAAGGAATCTGATTGAAATATGTGTGTATATATATATATACATATATACATATATATATATATATACTTAAAGAATTAGAAATATTTTAAATTTAATCAGGCATCAAGAAAATATTTAATATGTATGTGTAAAAAGTGTGGACACATTCAATATTGTTAAGACAAAATATTCTCAAAATATATTTGATCATCAACTGATGAACATAATAAATGAGAAAAAAAGCATTTGTACCACCTGCTAGTGAAGTTCAAGCAGTTATCATTAGTGAATAGCAATTGATAATATTGAAAAAGAGCATGTAAATTGTTCACTAAACACCATGATGGCCTCTAAATGGTGAATGACAGAAATACTTTCATTTCTAATTTTTGAAAACATTTTTATGTTGTATTATTTTACAATAAAATTTTAATATTTTTAAGTAAACTTTGTTTTGGAAAAAGATCCAAAAGAATAATTTGGATCCTTTATCTCCAAATTCCACATTAAATAAATTTTTTACTTTAAAAATTTTATTTATTGAGCTGGTGTGGAAGTGCATGTGTGCATACATGCATGCACATATGCACACACCTAGGGGACTCGCATGTGGCATGGTGTACATGTGGAGGTCAGAAAAACAACTTGTCTATGCTTTCCTTCTACTATGTAGGTCCCAGGGATTAAACTCAGGACATCGCACTTGACAGCAAGTACCATAATTCGCTAAACCATCTTGCTAGCCTCCATAAATCTACTAAGGACATAACTAGACAAATATTAAGCATTAACGTTATAACTACATTGTGATACGTAAACCTAGAATAATATGTTGGTGCAGGAGAATTGTCTGTATTCTGTCAATCATGTTTTAAATAAACGCTGATTGGCCAGGCAGGAAGTATAGGCAGGAAAAACAGACAGGAAGTAGAGGTGAAAACAGGAGAATTCTAGGAAGCAGGGAGCTCCCTTGACATTCCTGCACAGACCACCGAAGAGGCAACAGGTGACGAGAAAGGTACCGAGCCATGTAGCTAACATAGATAAGAACAATGGGTTAATATAAGTAATGAGAGCTAATAAGAAGCCTGAGCTAATGGGCCAATCAGTTTATAATCTTATGGAGACCTCTGTGTGATTTTCTTTGGGGCTTGCCATCTGTGGGGTACAGGGTGGGACAGTAACCCCAACAAGCAGGACCCTCATGTTACAATATGTATATATTAAAAATTTTAAGAAGTTACATAAGAAAATACCTTAAGATTATAGGGGCAAAAGAATGACTAAGTGATATGCTTTGTTATTGGCGTTGTTGTAGGGTAAAAGGCCAGCCAAAGAAACATACCCTGGACCTAAAATCAAAGCCAGTGAAAGAAATACACCCTGACTCTGACTAACTCAGCCAAAACCCAACCAATTCCTGCGCAGGAAAACCAACAAATCTCTGAGTATGAAACCAACCAATACCTGAGCATGAAATCCAACCAGTCTCTGAGCTTCTTCAAGCTCAGGAGTTGAAATACGACCAGTTCCCACCCTGAAAATCTCCACTCAGGGGAAAAAATATTTCCCTTAAGAAGCCCTATATAAGCCTTGTGCCTCTTCAGTTTGCTTCTGCCCTTTTCCACCCTGGCAGAAGCGGCCACCCTCCTGGAATCTTCCCTCACAATAAATCCCTTGAATGAGGTTTGGGTGAAAGCTTCTTTCATCAGAGTAGAGGACAGTAGAGCAGAGAAGTAACAACCCCCTCCCCTCGCCCCCTCGGAGCTGGAACAGAGAAGAGCAGAGCAGAACTGCAACACTTTTACTGGGGTGGGGCAGTTGTTATACAAGGAGGGGCCTAAGCAAAACTGTAACAAGGTCCCTGGAGAAACACTCCCCTGCCTGAGCAGAGCTGTTACTTTGAGGAAAACTTTCTCTGAAGCAGTGATGTAAGTTGCAATACTTACAGAGACTTTGGGGTATTCCTTGACTCCTGACTGCCAGAATACTTCTTTGAACTGCAATGCTTAGAGTTGTTTTGTTGTTGTTGTTTTTGTAGTTGATTTCTGGTTTTGTTTTGTTTTGTTTTTTGGTCAAATTAGTGAAAAAGGACATTGCAATTTAATACAAGTTGAGAAGGATACAAATATTTTTTATGAGCTCATAGTTTTGCAAGCCAGGGATTAATTAATGTCTTATTGGGATTTAAGGAATCATTTTGGTAGGAAAAAAAAGAAATTCTCCCTGTATGGGATGTGCTTTTATGTTTACTTTATTTGGTTTTCTTCCAAGAATATAAAAATATAAAGTAGCAGATGAAATCTAGAGTGGAAGGTTACCCTGACATTCTTCCTCCCCCATCATTTCCTCTAATTATAGGACTCAGAGCGTCTCTCTCTCTCTCTCTCTCTCTCTCTCTCTCTCTCTCTCTCTCTCTCTCTCTCTCTCTCTCTCTGTATCTCTCTTTCTCTCCCAGCAGGAAAAGCAGTTGAACTGACAAACTACAAGAGGGAAGGGGAAAAGAATTGAGGAAAAGAGAAAGACGGAGGGAGGGGAAAGTAAACAGCTGGGACAATGAGGAGGAAATGGTGTTGAGATTTATAAATATTTGAGGGAAAGATAATTGGAATAGAAAAGAAAAGGAAAGCAACATTTAAGAAGAAAGAGAGGAAGTTAAAATATATAGTGATATAATGATCAGAAAGGCTAGAACTGGGGCTGTAACTTCATGATCAAAGAGAATTAATGCTGTTTTGACTCCTTCAATGTCAAGTACTAGAAAAAGAAAAGACAAAAAGTATTTAAAAAAATGGAAAAGAAAGAGAGGGCAACTCCTTTCACACATCTAATAGAGAAATTCTACATGAGACATTTTGAAAAAGAGGTGACAAAAAAGGGAAAGAATAGAAAAATAATAAAAAGGGGGAAAAGAGAGGGCAACCCCTTTCACACCTCTAGTAGAGAAACTCATCATGAGACATTTTACATGTGAGTAAGAAGAAAGTTCTTAATCAGAGGTTTATTGGCCAATTTCAAATACAATGTGTTTCACCATCACACTGTGCAGTTTGGATTCTCAGGCCAATGGTTTGAGCAAATGATAAACTTTAAGTCCCTTTTTGAATATTTATTTACTAGGGTCAGGAGTTACTAATGATATAAGGAGAGGAGAATAATCATTCTTCTCCCCATGGGGGTAAAGGATTGATAGAGCTTAGTGTAGCTATGACAATGAGAAAATGATTTGGTCAGAGAGTTTGTCTTTCATTGTCTCTTTCTCAAAAGATGCCTAAAGACATATCATATGGCAGTAAAAGCAAAGACCCTATCTTAGAGTACATGTGCACATAAACATGTACTTCAATTTCTATTTATACTGAGGTGAAAGTAGAGATGCTCTACAATAGTAGTGTTTGCTGTGATATTGATCATCACATGATTCTGATTTCCCTGATTTATTAGTTATATTTTTGTTGCTGTGATAAAATCCAATGCTCAAGGCAAGTTATAGAAGAGACTTCATTTCGGAGTACAGATCTGTAGGGTGAGCCTATAATGGTGGGGAGGGGCAGCAGGTGGCCAGAGCATCACAGAGAAAGTAGAGAAGAAAAAGTGGGGGGTGAGAATATACACCCTGAAAGCCCACCCCCACTAATATATTTTCTTTAGCAAGACTATGCCTCAAAAAAGTTCCATAACTTCTCCAGTGTTACCACCAGCTGGGGCCCAAACATCCAAAGCACTTAAGCATGTGGAGGGCATGATCTCATTTAAATCACTACACTTATAAAGCATGAAAAATTTTGAAAAGATTTTTATTTTTTAAAAAAATTTCTAAGCTATTCATTTTATCTTCCTATATATTACACTGCATATTAAATTATATATCCCAACTCAAGTTATACTGCAAAGGATAAATCAAAACAACAACCAAATATCATCTCTGTTTAATTTAGCAGAATATCCATTTTAAAAAGAACTGCTGGCAAAAACACAGAGAAAGATGAACTCTCAAATTATTGTTAAGAATCTAAATTAGTTCTGCCATTATGAAAAACATATGATTCACTGAGTATGATTAGGAGAAACCTGCACTCACATGTTTATTAAAGCAGTAATTCTGGATTGGATCTAAGTGTCCAAAATATGGACTATTATTCAGCCACAAAAGAAAGCAATTCTGTAATCCTAAGTAACGCAAACGGAACTTGCAGAGAAAGACAAATACTTCATTCATTTCCTTGTACCTACAAGATTTTTTGAGAAGTACAGTGTAGAGATAATGGTTATCAGCACCTGGCAAGGGAGGATTGGAAAGGGGTACACAGAGAAGATGGTTATTGTATATGAGTACAGTTATGTAAGAAGAATAGTTACCTTGAACAGACTAGTAACACTATATTTAAAACCTATTTCACACAATACTAATAGAATGGATTTTGAATGTCTTCAACATAATTAATGAAAACATCCAAGGTAATGGATAGGACAAATATCATGATATTATCACTACAGAACATAATACATAAATGTTATGTTTACTAAATGTTTTAAAATACTTGATCATGTCTTTTGTGTAGATATGGTTTCCTATTTATGAATTTTTACAGGATTTTTGTGAGTGCAAATCTGCGTGTCTCTGTGTCTATATATGTTTCTTGAGCTTTTTCTTTGGCTCCTTTTCTTCTTTTTGTTGGTTTACTCTGTTCTGGATTGTTTGTTTCTATTTTACTAATTTTCTTCTTAGAAAATTACTTTTATCTAATTATGATGATGATGATGATGATGATGATGATGCCTGTGTGCATCCAAATGAGAGAGAAAAACAAAGACTGTGGATTTGACTGGGTGGGTAAGTGTAACATGAGGGCTGGCTCGTTGGGGTTATGAAATTTCTATGGTGACGATTAAGATATTCAACAAAGTAACTATGGGACAAGTTCAGTCCAGGCACCCACTCCTCTGCTGCCCGAGTACCTAGCTGGGACATCCCTGTGAATACCTGGGATCCCCTCTAGAGACAAGTCTCT
>JAQHUG010000506.1:38036-64325 GCA_028555095.1 Dicrostonyx torquatus | reverse complement strand
ACCTAATGTAGACTCTCTGTGTGACTTTCTTTGGGGCTTGCCGGCTGTGGGGTACTAGGCGGGACAGTAACCCCAACGAGCAGGACCCTCGTGTTTCAAGCTTTAATATTAGTTCTATAAATGAGTAATTTTAAAACTTCTCTGATTTTTCAGTGCTTCGACTCAGACGAACAACAATGGCCTTAGGCGCTTAAGTGTCTTAGTGCCTGGTGTCGCAAATCAAATCACACCACCTCTCCAAGGATTTCCATGCTACAACTCCTATAAATTTCTTAGCCTAACATGGAAAAAATAAATGTCCCCAGTGGGTAAATTAATGACAATATGCTGCTTAGTTTTATGGCAAATTGACACAGTCTAAAGTCATGTCTCTAGACTCTAGATCAGTCTGTATACAGGAAAGCATTTTCTTAATTCATGATTGATGGAGTGCTGTAGGAAACCCTTCAGCCAGTAGCCTTTAAGTTACCCGCCCACATGGGCATGGCCTCATACTATAAATGCCAATGTAAAGTGCATGCTCTCCTCTCTTCACTGCTGGATTTGGTTGCTGCTTTTCCATTCAAGCAGAGGACTGTGATTTGTGAGTCTACCCCTCAATAAATAACCTTTTATTCTGAGCTAGTGTGGGATTTCTTTTTAGCATCCATATTCATCTGGCACCCCAAGTGGATCCCAATCCCACACCTACCAGATGGACCAGTCCAAAAGGCCCAAACGGTCCATGGCCCAGAAGGTCTCCCACCCCTGCCCGCCTGGCTTGTTTTCATCTACTAAGTGTTTCTTTTTAGTAAAACCACCACCACAGTGGTGCTAAGTGCACTACCACATTCCCTGCTGCATGGCAACGTGCAAAGTTTTCAGTTTGTGCTCCCTGCTTGTGAATTCTGGGCTCCTTGCTCTGTGTATGGAGTTGATTTGATCACTTTTGGTTTCTCAAGCAAAGCATATTTGTCAGTATTTGACCAGCACCAAGGCACAAGGCTGAAGCTGTGCAGGACTATTCTTGCTGCAACCAGTTGTACTGCCAGTCTCTGGCTTTTGAAAATGCCTACTTAGAATGCAAAAAGATACTTGGGCCTTCAAAGGTTAGATCAGCATCAATGGATGAATGGGTCCTGCACACAGTAAACGTGGAGACATTTGAATATGATACTGAATCATGGATAGGGGAAGCAATTTCCAAAGATATGAGGAAACATCAAGATGGGGAAGGGGTTTCACTGTTGTTTCAACAGGAGAAGAAAAGTTATGGTTACCACCAAAACTAATAAAAATTCAGTTTTAAAAAGAGAAATCTCTTGAGAAACAGAAATGATGGCTCATCCACAGAGGTGACCACCATAGATTTGGTAAGGAAAACTTAAATTTATAAGGGTTGGGGCAGAGTTCTGTTCTTGTCTTTGCAGAAAAGTGCTCATCTTCAAAAAGTCAAGAGACTCTAAACATCTAGATGCCTAAAGAGGAAAAGATAATTATCTAGATAAGATCACCAAGCAAAGAAAATTATGACTTATGAAAGAATTTAGAAAAAAATTACTTCATACCTATTTTGTCTTTATCATAACTTTCATTGAATATATGTCTGTATAAATACTGTTTAAGTTTACCACAATGAACAATGAATTTTCCTGCAGTAATCTTTCAAGTTTCCAGGAAGAAAATAAGGCCCCAGAACAATGACTTTACCTGGTTGATATGATGTCATGGTGCTGATAGCACTACTATATTACCTATTTTGGGTACCAACTGCTCAAGATGGTTCCAACTTGGCAAGTTGAAATGGTGTACTTTTATTTTTACAATGTTCTGGCTAGAACTCCAAATAGGAACTTCAGAAAAACCCTACTGAATACGCAGAGACCATTTGTAATGATATCAGACAGTAATCTTGAAACTTAACCATCCTTTTACTTTCACAGGATCCCATAGAAAGAACATTGCCCCCAGGACAGCTGGAAGTAATTCTAGAAGACAACATTCCCTCTCCCAACAAATTCCTCAGGGTTAGGGATATCAATTAGTGGTTGATTATAATTAGTATAGGGTTGGGGAGAAATTATGTAGGCTCAGGGATCTCTAACAAAAAGGGAAATTGGATGGGATAATAGATTAGTGTGAGCTTACTCACACTAATAATAATAGTGAGTAATAGAATAAATATTTGTGAGCTATTCTTTATAGGCAATTTACATTGGTATAGATTCTTATATATTGATCCAAACTTAAATTATATTGAATATGTTCCTATTTTGTCTATAATATTTGTCTACCTAGGCAAAGATATTTTGTCATATTGTATGCATGCATGCTTCTACATCTGCTTAAGACATTTTGTATATTGATACATTCTGAGGTCATTGTTCTCATTTTTTTAGATTGTTTAGTATTCTAATATGAAATCTTAGTCTTTATGTTACATAGGTATTAAGAATTATAGGTCAATAGTCACCCATGTTTGTCATACTTATAGTTAGACTAATCAGGTACTTTAGATACAAAGAGATTGTATTCTGCATAGATAGGTAATCTTCAACCACTTCAAAGAGCTTTAGAATTCAGCATTTAAATATCTTAGGGTTCTATTGACATGAGACACAATTGTTTCTGGTAACAATGATCTATTCCCAAGACAATGTTGAGCACCAAAGACACTCCACAATTCACAATTCCAGATAAAGTAGACATCATTGAGGACTCTAAGAGAGACATACATGGATCTAATCTATATGGAAAGTAGAAAAAGACAAGATCTTCTGAGTAACTTGGGCGCATGGGGACCACGGGAGAGGTTTGAAGGGGAGTGGAGGAGAGAGGTGGGGAGGGGAACAGAGAAAAATGTATAGCTCAATAAAATCAATTAAAAAGAAAAAATTATTTCAAGGAGGGAGACTGGCTTCATACTAAGAGGGCAAAAGAACTTGGCAACATTGGCCACATGGTTATGACTTTTGAGTCATGAAGGATGTAGGAGTAAAGATAGTGTGAAATCTTCTGCCACCATTACAGAAAGTCAGTGAGGCTAGGTATGTGCCAAGAGTGTCCCTGCATGGAGGCATTGAGAGAATATTGCATGAATGTGTGAAAATGAAATATGGAATGTGTTGAAAAATATGAGCTGTTGGAAATTCCAGAATTGCTGTGGGATATCTGCCAAAGAAAGCTTCAGATAGGAAGTGGGAACCAGCCCAAGAGAGAGAAGTGTGTTACAGTCAGCAAAGCTGGAAGATCGGAGCCTCTTAAATAAGTCCTTTGACATCACACATGGAGTTACAAGATTTGAAGTTTGCATTACTCTAATTTGTTCTTGGTTTTGTCCAATATTTCCTCACTATGCCCATATCCTTCCTTTTTGGAATAGTATTGTATATTCTGTGCCATGTAATGTTGGTTTTACTGGGGGTTACAGTTAAGCATGTTCCTTAAGTCTTAGAAGAGACTTTGGACTTTGACACTGTATTGAAAATGTGAAAGACCATGGAGAGATTTGAAGATGGACTAAATGTATTTTACACTTTGATATGGCCACAAGCCTACTGAGGACAGATAATGGAATGTGGTCTAAATGAGAATGACTCCCATAGGTTCATACACTTGAGTACTTGGCCCTCAGTTGGTTGAACTGCTTGGGAAGGATTCGGGCTTGTGGTCTTGCTGGGGGTGTGTCACAGGAGGTGGGCTTTGAGGGTCAAAAGCCCATATCATTCTCAGTAAACTCTCTCTACTTCCTGTTTGGAATCAGAATTTAAGTTCTCAGACACAGCTGCCATCTCATTCATGCATGTCTAATGCCATGCTCCTCACCTTGATGGGTATGAACTTTAATCCAATGGAAAGGTGAGTCCTAAATTAAGCTCTTTTTTTAAAAAAATAAGCTTATTTGGTCATGGTGTCTTGTCATGACAATAAAAATAACTAAAACACTTTTTTGGTATTCTATTTATTTTAATTTTGTGTGTTTGCTGAATGTATATCTGTATACCATGTACACACAGTAGCTGTAGAGGCCAGATAAAAGCATCAGATCCCCTGAGACTGGAATTGTAGAAGGCTGTGAGCTATCATGTGGGTGCCAGGAATTGTACATGGGTCTTTTAGAAAAATAGGCAGTGCTATTAACTGCTTCACCATCCCTCCAGATTGTACTGTATTACTCTATGGCTGGAAAATAGACTCAGACATTTTCAATCAGAGTTGGGAAGAAAGTGGTATCTAAACATCTTTAACAAGATCTAATTATCTGGGACTCAGTAAAGACTAGTATTCAAAGAAGCATGGTATGTGGAATAAGATGGGTTTATAATATGGTGATCATAATGCTGAGTCACATGAGAATTTAGGAAATGATAAATCATCAGGCTCATCACAGAATCATGCAAAAGTAGTACTTATACTGCTACTAGCAGTTGCTATATAGGCTAGTAGTTTTCTAATACAGTAACAAAAGACAGAAGAAAATTAACTTAAAAAGAAAGGGTTTTCTTTGGATCATAGTTTTTAGAGTTTAAGTCAATGGCTCATTGACTCTGTGGTCTGGGGTCTCTGGTGTCATTTTATATCAATAGTAGAAGAACATGGAAGAAAAGGCCCATTCACAATGTTCTCTAACAACAAGGAGGAGCTGAACTCTGAATATCTCTCTCCAAAGGCACGCTCCCAGATATCTAAATTACTTCTATTATATTTTACCTCTTAAAGGTCTGACTACTTCCAAATAGTGTCATTGTCTGGAGAATAACAATTTAAAACATGGGCCTTTAGTTGTGAATATAGTTCCTAGAATATGTATGAAGTCCTGGTCTTAACTCACATGACCTCAAAAATGTGCATTTAGGAGACATTTCAGATTCAAACTATGACAATGTGATTTGTACTTTGTGAATTTTTTCAGATTTTTCAGATTATATTGAATTAAGACTTTACTATATCTCGGCTATATCACATCTCATGGATTTTAATGTAACCATAAGAAAAAAGTTGTCACAGAAAAATGATATGTAAGTTTGATTCTCCTTTCTGTTCCATACATCCCCTCCATGTCCTGGCCCTCTTTTTCTTTAAGCATCTTACAATTGTAAGGGACTAAGTTAGGGATGCAATGGTAGCTGTAATGGATTATCTGCTCAAAATAATTTTTTTTGAGAAAGATCCTCAATTTACATTGGGAATCAACATATATGACTCCATGATTGATTAGTAATGTTTGTTGAGAGCTGTGATTAGTAAGTAAATGCAGGCACACCATTCTATACTGTCCAAAAGATGGGCCATTAACACTTCAGTGATTTTATGTCTGTCTTTTTGTTTTAAGATTGGCAATATACACATGTTTTTAAGTTTAGATTTTTATTGTGCATTTTTTCTTAAAAATTATTATTGCATTAGGAAGCAAGTAAGAGAGAAATTTAATTTTGTGGGTACTGTTGTCTTTCTAAAATTATATCATGAGATATAATGGCCTGCTTTACTGTTGCATAAATTGGGCCTTAATTTTATAATTTCTCAAATTTATTTGCTATAGACAAATGTAATATAATAAGCTTCATTTGATAAAATTTCCACTAATAATTTATCAGAGAAACTATTGGATATTCATACAAGGAAAGAGTAATCAATGAAGTAAAGGCAAAAAATACTGATATATGCTACAATACACCTAAAATAACAGCCAGTTTATTGGAGGGGGGAATAAGTGAGATGCAACAGGTAAATAATATATTGTTTTACTCATGTATGTGAATTTGTAAAACATGCAGAATGACTTCATGTAGCAGTTCCCCAGTTTAATTGCACAATGAAATCACCTGGAGAGCTTGTTAAACCAGTTTTCTGAGCCCCATTCCCAGGTTGTTCATTCAGCGGAAATCTGGTAAAGCCTGAAATTTTGCAATTCTAATGAGTTCCCAGGTGATGGTAATGCAATTGGTTCAAGGTCGACATTTGAGAACCAGTGATCTAGGGTGGTAAAAACTGAATGGTGGTTACTTCTATTGTGTATTTATGGATGTGTAGAAGAATGATTATTAATGGAGCAGGAGTATATAGGGACTTGCTGGGAGGGTGAAAATATTCCGTATCTCGACCTGCATGATGATCTTAAAGACAAACATGTAAGTTAAAAAGTATTCAGCTATACCATTCATATTTATGACTTAAACTATATTTAAATTTTGGCATTATTTACAGAAAAGAACATGGACTTCCGAATAGAAGAAACTAAGTTTAAAACACCACTTGTCAATTCTGTGACATTTGGCAAGTTATGATGCCTTGCCAAATCTTATTATCTTTCTGAATAATATAGGGTTACTATTGATACTACCTCATAAGACCTTTAAAATTCAATAATAAGATCCTTGTAATATGATGCGCACAGTACCTGTCACAGAGTGAATAGTCTTCCAATGATTCCTATTATTTTGAGATGTGAATCTAAATTACAGGACTCACATAGCTATTCCTCCCATTCCCACACTCTTTCCTTCTCTGCATTTGCAGGCCCCTTATTCATCTTACCAGAGCCTTCAGTCTCTCATTGGTTAATATTAACTACTTCAATAGCACCAGTAAGTCCTGACCTGGAACTGCTTGCCTTGCTAAATGTAATTGCATGGCTCTATCAATCAATACAGCTGCACCTAGTTCCTTCCTACGGGTGCAGAATGTTCCGTGAGTGCTACTGAGAGTTCCTAGACTGTGCAAAGCACTCATGAGGCCCAATTCAATTTAGGAAACTGCATTATTAATGTGACTTACCACACTGATGAAATAATCCTGGCAGCAGTTAGCTCCAAGGACACAAACCACAGACAAATGTGTCCAAGTCAAAGAATAAAGATCTTTGTCCTGGTTTGACATGCTGCTTCCTAAGACATTTATTTCTCACTATTAAACTCCCCAATGCACTTGTTTTCAAGATGAATTTTATTAGACATTTACTAGCCCCTCTCAACTCATGGCAGTGCTTTTCAATTGATTTGTAGAATATGGTTCACCCCTTTTCTCCATGTCAATCACTGTCCTACCTGTTATGGACAGCCTCAAAGCACGCATTGTCTCTTTATTTCAAAGCTCTGTGAATAGAGGAAGGAGACCATGAGAATAGATGATGATGGATAACACAGTATGTATGAAGGTAATGCTGAAGAGGTACATTCAAGTCTATGATGAAAGATAAGCCATGAAGGGAAAATAATAAAAAAAAAAACAATTCAAGCAACCGTGGAAAATTTTTTATTGAGTGAGGTAATTCAGAAGCAGAAAGACACGAGGAACTCTAGCATCAAAGACTTTGTTTTCTGTGCTTAACTTGAAGCACAAGTAGAAGCCAGAAAGCTAGAAAGTGACCTTTGTGGTGAGGGAGCAGGCTAGGAGACTATATGTTAAAATGAGGGAGGGAAGGTACTGGGGTTGGTGAGGGTAAACAGGAAAGGACAAGGGAGTATGCAGGAAATTAGGGCTTGAAAGAAAGTGTAATTCAAAGAAAGAATGTGTCATGCAGAAGTTTCCTTAGCATTGCCCTTGGTTACCTCTCAAAACTGCATGGGAAGACACATTTTGGATGCAAAATATATTTCCAATTGCATTTTAAATTCTGTTGTGAAATAGTACCCTTCTGTATATGACTACTATGGGGTATAATATGCTATTGGTATTTTGCTGAATGGTCATGCTGTCAAACTGCCTTCTAAATATTTATACTTTTATGCATCGATCTGTGCAGCTCTCAACCTTGGTCAGAAAAGGTTCTTTTTGCCATGGACAAAAATCAACTTGGAAACACATAATTGATCAAAGTGCTGAGAATAAGAGACTGAGTGCTCAGCTCTAAATAGGACATCATTATCAATGGTTTTACCACTTGCCAAGGGTCAGGGAGCATGGCAGAAGACAGAATGGAAAAGAATGTAACTGGTGGAGGTTGAAGAGTTCTGTGAAGCATCTTCCAGACATGACATAGATATCAGTTTTGAACTCACAGCAGCATGGTTCCCTGAACAAGATTTGCATTAGATCAAGACATCAAAAATACCAGCATAGATGGGGAATAAGATCTCCAGGGTCCACCCCTTACTGAGGAGCTCTTGTTGGTTAATAGATGCTGAGAGTAGAACAGTTCATTTTCATGGTGTTGTGATTTGCAGGTTTCCCATGCATATTTAGGCAGCACTAACTGACCTTGAAGGCTTATTTGATTATTTTTAAAAGTCACAAAGTTGGGAAAGGGAGCATGTTGTGGTAGACATGGGAAGAGTTGAAAGAGAAAAATGCAAGTGGATGTGATCGTACTTCATTGCCCACATAGATTAAATTCTCATGAATAAAGAGACAGCTCAGCGGTTAAGAGCATTGCCTGCTCCTCCAAAGGTGCTGAGTTCAGTTTCCAGCAACCACATGGTGGCTCAAAATCATCTGTAATGAGATAAAAAATAATAATAAAAATACATCCTAGAAAAAAAATCACCTTTTATGATATTTAGATTCAGGAGTAGGCTTAAGCTACATCCTTACAACAAAAAGAAAGTAGGGAAAGTTAATATATGGGCGGTAAATAGAAAGAAAAATTAAAGACCAGAATTTATGTCAGGTAAGTATGTCAAGTAGGAAAGACAGACCTAGTTGGGCCTGGAAATAAACACAGGTCATACCATTTTAATCTTGGATTAGAGTGTTTTCACAGCAGAGTTGGATAAGGGCTCCTTCCTGCACTCCTTGTATGGCACTTCTACTTTTCCAAATTCAACCCCCAAACTAATCACATTTAGTTATTTTTCTAGTTGGGACAAAATTCCTGACCAAAGCATTTTAAGGAAAGAAGGGCTTCCTCTGACTTAATAGTTCACAGAGATCCATTCCATCCTAATGAAGAAGTCATGAAAGTAGGAGACACAGTTCAGCTGGCTACCCTGCATTTGAAGGTGGGAAGCAGAGAGAGAAAGGGAAGTGGTCTGAATTAGGAAACCTCAAAGGTTACCCACTCTCAACCCTTCCCAGACCTATTTGCTCCATCATTCCATAAACAGTGCCACCTTCTGGAAACTATATGCTCAAACACATATACTTATGGGGGCCATTGGCCCTCCATATCACAATAACTTCTCTGGACACAGGCATAGAAGCCACAAAAGCATAGATGCAACTACTGAACAGAGAAAGAGTTTGTAAACAGCTCCATGAAGCACAGCTTAGCATGGTATAACGACAGGAGTCCTGTTCTGCTATTCACAATTGAGAGGGAAAGAACTGGGGAGTTGGAAAGCCGGCAATAAGGTGAAATAAAATACAATGCTTGAGAAGATTGATTTTTGTGCTTATTAGTGAAGAAAAAGCAGCTTCTCTTTTATTGCAAAGGTTTGCAATTGATTAGACAGAGTGGAGACTCATCATTTTCCCTGTGATTTCATTAAAATGAATAAAAGGCACTTTGTTTTTTCACAAGATTATTACGCAATTGTACAGCACAGCTTTCCACCCCTCTGTTTTATAAGGCATTGTTTTATTTTATTCTAGAGGCAGGTCTGTTATGTAACCCCAAGACCGGCCTTCTTAATCGATCATGTCTCAGAAGTACTAACTCGTTGTCTTCTACACAAGCACAGGAAATGCCATTCCCCCAAACTGGGGCCTGATTTTAGGATTCTATTAGAAGTCTCATTCATCTTCTGGCCACGATAATTATGTTCTTTGAAAAATGACCATGAGGATCAAAGAGTTTTCCTTCATTGCTTGTGTTCAGAGAGAAAAAAAGCTGAACCCCAATTTTACTAATATTTTATATGGATGGTAAATGAGAGCCAATGGAGGAAAACATATACAAAAGCATCAGAAAACAAAAGTGGTATAGTGGGTGTCCATGTGTTTATTTTGAGAAAGAGAAATGGGAATGGAAAAGAAAATTACATATGGAATCCTCTTTAATCTTCTATGTTATAAGGAAAGGGCAATCCTGTATTAGGCATAATGTTTTACTTCAAAGGAAAGCAACATCCTTTCATACATGTAGCATTTTGATCACCAAAATAGCGCTACCTTGAACAAGCTCATTCCATTTTCTAGGCTTCAGTTGCTTTATCTCTATAAACGGATGAGTGGAGCACATCCCAAAACTCTTCCGGCTGTGATATTTAGTAAAACTTTAAATGGGAATTCTCCTACACTGTAAAAGACAAGGCTGAGTCATAATGTGTTAGAGTGGCTCTCCATATCTACAGGTGACTTTATTGCAGTGTGGGACAATAGAATCGTTTCCATTAGCATCTTTACCCTTAACACTGCTGGAATACAAAGGGCCAAAACCTGGTTCAAGATGAGATTCTAGACTTGGTTTTATTATTCAACTAAAATCTGTTGTAGCAACCCTCTCAGCATTTCCACTAAACATAATCTTCACCATAAGAAGAAATGGGCAATTTGTTGACAGAGGTTTCTATCCTGCCCAGTCCCACTGCCGTTCAGTCTCAAAGAAATGCAACACACAGAAGTCTATATTAACCATGAACTCTTTGGCCTATTAGCACAGGCTTCTTATTAACTCTTATATCCTACATTAACCTATAATTCTTGTCTGCATCAGCCATGTGGCATGGTACCTTTTATCAGTACCTATGATACCTATTCTCACCTTGCTTCCTCTGCATTTGAGGACTGCAGACTGAGTCTTTCCTCTTCCTAGAATTCTCCTATTATCATTGCCCCACCTCTACTTCCTGCCTATACTTCCTGCCTGGCTATTGATCAATCAGTGTTTTATTAAAACAATACAAGTGACAGGGTACAAAAACATTGTCCCAAAGAAGCAATTTATCCCTAAATCTAGAGGAATATTTCTTAAATGCTTCTTGTAGCATTCACTCTTTGTAGCACTTGTGTTTTTAGCTTTTGTATTTATTCCTGTTTGTGTGTGTGTGTGTGTGTGCATGCATGTGGTGTGTGCATCTCTCTCTCTCACTCTCTGTCTCTCTCTCTGTCTCTCTCTCTCTCTCTCTCTCTCTATAGCACACATATATTTGTTTTAAAAATTCTTTAAGAGACGGTAATAGCAAAGCATGTTCATCTAAAGATTTTTAAATACTGCAGACACCTAAAATGTAAGCAGGGAAAAATGATCCCTTCAGACTTCTTGTACCAACATTTCTATCTTCAGTCTTCACAGTACACTAGGTTTTTGTCTATGTAGATATAATTATATAAAATTTATGATAACTTTTAATTTAAAAATAAAATTGTTATTGTGCTATACATACTCTACTATAACTTATTTTGCTATACTAGCAATTCACTATGTCCTTGCATCCAATAAAACCTCATTTTCAAATTGCTATGTGCTATTTCATCTCATGAACATGCTATAAGAGTTAACTGTTATTCTGCTGATAAGGGTATTTATAAACAATCTTCCATAAGCACTTTTTGTATATGGCTCCAACTACACATGAATGTATGTATCTGGGGTATATTCAGTCAAGTAAAATTTTGTCGCTATAATAACTACTTCATTTTATTATTTGTATGGGGACCTCCATAACATCCTCCAAAAGGTTATGCTTCTTTCTGCTTTTATAATAGTAAATAAGAATATATTGTTCAATATTCACTTCAACACTGAATGTTTATTGTTTTCTCTGAAGTACTACAATGATATTGTGATATGGAATAAGGGTTTCCCTTAAATTATTACTGGAAATCAATGTTTGAAAATCTTACCTGCATCAACAGTGACATCGTTAGTACACAGGCCTGGTTTCATAGATATTAAGAGAAGGGCCTTTCGCTGTTTCATACTGACAAAAGTACCCACAGCAACTTCTATTGACAATACTAGCAAAAGTTGGAGGAAGTTGCTCCCTGAGACAGTATGCAAGAATCCACTTGTAGCAATTACATCATTACTGCTTGTAAACTTACATCATGCTTTCGGTGCTACAGTAGCCAGCATCTATTTGTATTTCAATTCCTTATCAGTGAACACTAGTGGGTTTTGAATTATCATAATTCCTCACTGTCCATTGATAAAGTACAAAATCCTTGACTTTAGTGTTGGTGAAAATTTAATTTTTATGTCTTTTACCATCACCTACAGGCAGAGGGCCTAAACCCAACTATTGCTGATCTTTCAATTACATAGCCTACATTAATCATTCACCTTGGGACATTTCAAGTTCCATTTAAACATCATAAAGCTGAGTTTCATCAGTAATAATCATTCCTTTGGTTTGTCAACCATGCTTTGTAAATATTTGCAGCATGCTGCTTATCTCATTACAAAACTGTATTACAAAATAGATGATGACTTCTCAAGGGTAATGACCTGCTTTCATTAATGCACATCATCAACAACATCTACCACAGAGCTTGACATCTGAAAATGTCCCAAATTCTCGAAAAGACATTTTGAAGCATTGGCTTAGAGCCTTTTAACTGTGCCTTAGACAGCTCTCACTGAAGAACTGGGCATTAGAAGTTCAGGAAATGCTTACTCAAGAAAGCACTTCCCTAATGGTTTCCAAGAAGCCTCTGAAACAAATTCTCAACAGCAAATGAAATTATGGCACACTTTCAAAGTTTTTGTTTTGTCAGGAGTCATTAACAACCTCTAAAGGTTGGATTGCCTTGGTCTTAGTAACTGAGGCAGTGACTATGTGCATCAAGTAGAATTATCATTTAAATGGAGCCAAGCAACCCAATGAAAATGGAAACAAGTTAGAAAGTTTGTATTTTGTTTGTTCATGTTCATCTTAGAAACAGATATAGAAACTTATGGTTAGCCTATAGTTTCTATTTCTCATGAAAAAATAGTCAACTTTGCCATAAGAATAACCCATTATTATGACTAATTGCATGTGGTATTTTCATCTATATAGTAACTTCTTTATCTTTGATAGTACAAAAGAACTGGCTGGGTAGGGAGATTTTACCACATATATTTGTCCTTGATTAGTAAATTCACTATGAATTTCGTTATAAGAAAAAATGTTCAATGAGTTTTTGAGTATTCTGACTTCAAATATTTTAACATTAGGAAACATTTTATCTTTATACTAAGGCCATGTGGTGCAACCCTTTATGAAAATGGGACAAAGGAGGCCTGGAAGAATAATATCCATTTCATAGTAGGATGTAGTTCTTTTGATAGGAAGAGAGAGCACCTTCTTTCAATTGTACTATATTTTTCAATGACTGTGCAATAAAATAAAAGTCTTATGGAAATATTGATAAGTGGAGGAAGATCTGTAATTAACAACATTTGAGAAAGTTGCTTAAAATAGATAGGTAGCTGGGTTTTTTGTTTTTACTCTTTACTCTTTCGGGGCCACCACCAGCTCCCAAATAAAGACACAGAGACTTATTCTTACTTATGAATGCCTGGCTTTAGCTTAGTTTGTTTCTTGATCAGCTTTTCTTAATTTAATTATTCCATCTACCTTATGCCCCTGGGATTTTATCTTTGTCTATTCTGTATGACTTTCTTTACTTCTTACTCCACTGCTGGCTGGGTGACCAGGCCCTGGATTTCTCTTCTCCTCCTTTTCTCACTCCTCCCTCTTCTCTCTTCTATTCATTTTCTGCCTGGCAGCCCACCGGTTTCTCTCTCCTACCTAGCTATTGACCATTCAGATCCTTATTAGACCAATCAGGTGTTTCAGGTAGGCACAGTAACACAGTTCTACAGATTTTAATAAATAAAGCATAAAAGAATGCAACACATATTTGCATCATTAAACAAATATTCCATAGCATAAATGAATGCAACACATCATTAACAAATATCCCATAACAGGTTTATGTACTGATCTATTACTAGTTTGATTAAGGCATACTATGAATTTCTCAGATAGGATTATATTGTACAGAACAGCACAAAAGTATTTGATCATACAACCTTTTACTTCCTGTTTAAAAAATATCAAGGGTGACTAATGTACTATGACAAACAATTGGAAATTTATGCTACAGCAGAAAAGAATGTTATCAACCCCCCCCAAAATATAAATGACATATTCAATTAATTTTCTATCCATTTCAAAGATTATATAATATATAGATCATCAAGAGGTAGATCTGACTTCCTAACCCTTGATCCAATTTGGTTGTTACAAATGTTGAAGTTAGAAGTGATATTTAAGTAAAACACATATGAAGTTTTTATTAACAATTGCCTGTCAAAACATCACTATTGTGACATTTGTCATTATAAATAGCTCCCCAGAAACAATTATGGTTCTCTAAAGTCAGTTTCCCATAAGAAGTTTACATTTTTCTGCTTGAAATTTATTTGCATTTGGATAAGCAATGCCCTCAAAAATACCTAGCCAATTTGTATGCTGTTGCACAATGTACAGAAATTTGCCCTAATCACTAGATACTTTTCTTCATTCATCCAAAAAGTGATTTCTGAATGGCTGATATTTGTCAGACACTATGCTGAGCAGTAGAGATACAATGGTAAACAAAATAGAGTATTCTGTGCCCTCATGGTGCTCAGGGTCTATTCCAAAAAAAAAAAAACCTAATATAGAAAATGCAGTATAGTAACATTTTTTTTCTTTTATGGAAAACGGATTTTTTTCTCGTATAGCATATTTGATTACAGTTTTCCCTCCCTCTACTCCTTCTAGATCCTCCTTTCCTCCCCTTCCCTCCCATCTGTATCCACCCCGTTCTGTCTCTGGTTAGAAAACAAACAGAATCCATCTCCACTCTGTTTCTCCTTAGAAAATAAAACAGGCACCTAAGGAATAGCAAGAGAATATAATAAAAGAAAGCAAATTAGAATAGGACAAAACAAACAAATGGAAAAGAACCTTAGAAAGGGTACAAGAAACAGATATGGACGCAGAGACACACTCATTCACACACTCAGAAACCCTATAAGAACACAAAACTGGAAGCCGTATATGCAAAATCTGTAAGGTAAACAAAATAAAAAAGCAATTTAAAAATAAAATTCTGCGAACAAACATTATGAAACAAGGAAGTTTCAAGGATGCCCTTGAGTTCATTCTTGGTTGACCATCTACTCATGTGCATGAAGTCTACCTTTAAGAGTTCCGTTTCCCCAGTGAGTCTCCCTTAAAGAAAACTAAATTTTTCTTTGCGAGTGGATATCAATTGGAGATACCTTCTGAGTTAGGGATGGGGGGTATGTGTACACACCTTCTTTCAGCTCTAGGACCCTGTCTGCTGCCTTGCCTTCTGTGATTTCACATGTGCATTATTCCACCTGTGTTTAGAAGGTCCTGTGTCCTTGTTATTCTCCAACCACACTGACTCTGACACTCTTTCTGCTGCCTCTTCTGCAGAGTTCCCTGATCCCTGACAGAAGAGATTCAATGGAGACATCCCTTTTATGGCTGAGTGTTCCAAAATCTCCCACTCTGCATATAGTCTTGCTGTATGCATTTTCATCTACTTCAGGAGGACTCTCTGATGATGACTGAGCAAGACACTGATCTTTAAATATAGTAAAATGACATTAGAAGTTATTTTATTTCTATTTTACTTCTGTAGAACGGTAGTATCTATTTTTCTCTTAGGTCTCTTTGCTATGTAGCCTCAGGCTCTTGGAGACACAAGCAGCATTGGATACAGGACTCATCTCATGGAGTGAGATATTGGTTTGTTACTCCCATAAACATTGTGTTACCATTGCACTAGCATTTGTTGCAGGCAGATTCTACCATTGTAGAGTCAAGGATTTGTAGCTGGGTTGGTGTTTACATTTATCCTTTGATAGCATTCAGAGTACTTTTTGGTACAAAGAACACTAGCCAATAGGGGTGAAGGCTCTAGGTGGGCACCAACTCAACAGTGAGCTGTGTATGTATTGTATTCAGCAGTAGGGCCTTTATGTCAATTTGTGATGAACAACCTACAGCCTTTGCAACAGCCTGTGCTCTTTGGGGGTTCCATGGAAACAGCTATTTGATTAGATGTAACCATTCCTGGTATGAAGCTTTATTTGGTGGTGAGAAATGTCCCATTGGGACTCTGCCTTCTCTGTTACTTGGCAATTTAATTTAGATCACCTTCATATATGTATATAGTCCAGGAAGCTTCTATTGTATTAGTTTTCCATGTGATCTCTCAAATGGCCCTTACTTAACCGTATTTCTCCCCTCACCTCCTTCTTCCCTCCTCTTTCATGTTTGAACCTCCCATTCCAATCCCCCATTTTGAATGCCAAGTGTTAACATACAAAATGCTACAGAGCAAAGGACACTTACCTGCATAATTCATCGCCCTAAATGTCTGTCTGAAGGAGTTGTCAGAGGAGAGCCAAGGGCTTAAGTTAATTGAATGGTTGGCCCAGCTTTTCTGCTTGCCTTGCCAGCAAAGTGAGGCTTTTACTGATGTCGCATAACTTCAAAGACAAACAGAAATATCTACCATCTTCAAAGCCACATTTTGTCACCATAAAAAAACAAACATTTTAAATGCATTTGCAGAAATATACCTACCAGGTCATAATGAGAAATTGCTAGCTTCAAACATACTAGAAATTTTGCCAAGTTCAGTAATTAAGTGGGCTCACCCTAAGGAATCTGGAAATATAAAATACCTGTTAGAGTGTTACCAATCTGTCTCTCAACCAGTGCCAAAGGCAACAGAAACACTGAGTCCCTTGTAGCATTAAAACCTTAAATGCTTTTGTGTGACTTAAATATTTCATTGCCTCTTCTTATTACTTATATGTCATGTGAAATGCTTCTCTGTTTTGCTACAAAATACATATTAATCCCCTAATGGTCTGTACTGATTGAACACTTTATGTTGTTTTTACCCTTAAATGTCATATGCTAAATTTTTAAGTATCTGTAAAGCAAATGAGTTCTCAGTTGGATGAATTACCATTACTGTTAACATCTTCATAATTTAACATCTATTATATTATTTCAATTTTAATTTCATGTTTAATTAAAAATAAAAATTATGTATATTTAGGGGCCACAAAATGACATCTCAAAAGATTTATACACCATGGAATGATCGAGTCCAAGTAATTATCACGCCTGTTACCTGATATCCTCATTATACCTATGGCATAAGAATATTGAAAATCTTCTTTCAGTCATTTTGAAATATGCAAGAATGCATTATTTTTAAACATCACCACTGTCTTATGTAATAAAACACAAGAACTGTTTCCTAGCTCTACTTAATTTTCTCTGTTAAATCTAAGACAAATCTCTGAGTCCTTGATTAGATTTTGCTGATGAGAACATAATCTTCAGCCCTTACTGTGAATCAAATGGACTATATACAAATACAATGCCAACAACTTTCTGATTGTATACAAATACAATGTCAATAATTTTCAACTATATACCAGCCAATTATTGTAAAAAACAACAACAAACAAACAAACAAACAAAACCCCCTAATTGGCATCTCTATATAATTTAACCACATTAAACATTGAAGACCAGTGATAGCTGTTTCCAAACCTACTATGCTTCTCTGGACTCTGTAACATTTACAGCTAGTTTGCTTCTTTGGAAGCTATTGCTAAACTCTTTTAGTACCAAAACCCTGACCACACTCTAGTCCTGATTGATTTCCCTCTGTGTGTTTTATGACTCATCTTAAATAGGTTACAAAGAGTTTTTATCTAGTATTCTATGTAACTATGTGAACCCACATGCTATAAATAAGAATGGTATGTATATTGAAATCAAAACCATCCAATGGGGTTCTATTCAGGTCACTTCTCTACATTTCTTCCTTCATTTATTGAAAAAATAGAGACTTTGAGATGGCACAGCAAAAAATGGTACATCATGCCAAGATTGAGGACTTGAGTTCAGTCATCAAGAGCCACATAGTGGAAGGAATAAACCTACTCCCACAAGTTGTCCTCTGACCTCTACATGTGTAGTGTGGTTTTCGTGCCTCACACACATACTAAAGACAGACATATAATTAAACAATCAAAATATATCTATTGCATACTCACCTGTGCGTACTGCATAGGAAACAAGAAATATTGAGGTGAGTAAAAGAAACGCTTGACTCTAAAGTGTTTATCTTCTGTAAGATCTACTAACTAAGACAACTTTCTGTAAGATTCTCAGTCCAACATCTATTGCTTTTATTCCTCCAGAAAATTCTTTTAAGCATCATATGTCAGTATAGAGTGGATTTCAAAATGATTTCCTAAAAATAAAGTGAATTTTGTGCTGTTAATTAACCAGAAGTAAAATTGATATCCTAACACTAATCTTAACCCTAACTATGTATTATGAGTTCCATAGGCAAAATAATTTAATTTAATTTTAATTAAATTATTTTAATTACAATTTGAATTTTATAGCGTTCTTGCTTAAAATGCAGATTCTAAGATAACCCAAAATTTGCTGAGTTGGGATTTCTGGGGTAACAGTGAAATCTGTATTTTGAACCACATTTTTATTGGTTGCTTTAATTAATTATTTGAGAATTACAATATATATATCTAATCATATTTACCCATATACTCCCCAAACTCCTCCTAGATTAACCCCCACTTCACCTTATATCCTTTGTTTTTTTTAAAAAAAATACCTCACTAATCCAGTTTTTTCTGCCCACATATATTCCTGGGTATGGAGCTATCTGCTGAAGAATGGCTAATCTAATCATGAGCCACACTCTTAAAAATGACTGTCCCTTCCCAAGAAGCCATCAATTGTCCATAGGTTTTTCATATTAGACTGCTGACTTGCTTGATCTTATGCAAGTCGTATGACAACTACAGTTGCTGCGAGTTAATGAGTGTATTATATTCTCTCTATTCCTTCCTGCCTCTGACTCTCACACTCCTTCTGCCCCTTCTTCCATGATAGGCCTTGAGCCATGAAGGAAGGAGATACATAGATGTCCTATTTGTGGTTGAGTGCTGCACTGATGCTTATTGTGAGTGCTTTGACCAGTTTCTGTGTTAACCACCATCCGCGACACACACACACACACACACACACACACACACACAAACACATACCTTGTCTGATGAGATCTGAGAGCTGCAATAATCTATGGATAAAGATGAACAAATGTATATGGCAGTTTTTTATTATGTTTGTTTAGAAGGCTAATGATAGTGGTTAACCCCTGGGGCCTGTGATCTTCCAAACCGTGGATGTTGGACCATATTATGGTACTAGGTATGCATTTCCTCAGGTGGAATGGACCTTAAATCTAATAAGAAAATATTTGCTTAGCCCATAACATTCACGCTAAAACTTCATCCCTAGATTTATTTTGCCATCCATCATTGTAGTTCACAGGGTTCAAAGATGAGCAAAAGTGGAGATGACATTTTCCTCCAGCAGCCTACCTAAATAGTACCTTCATGTGCTTACATGTCTCTTTCCCAAGATTTGGGAAATTCTCTGCTCTATTTTTATCAAGTACATTTTCTACACTTTTAATATTTATCTCAACTCTTTCTATGCTATAAATTCTTACGTCTGGTCCCTTGATCCAAGAACTCTTGAATGCATTAGTAATGTTCATTTATTTTCTCCTTATTGATGTCTTAATATGCATTACTTTTCACCTTTGTATTCAATTCCTGACATTTTTTTCCTAAATCAGTGCATTAGTGATACTTTCTACTGTGCTTTTCATTTGATTTTTTAATTTATTTATTTCCAATATTTCCCGTTTAAATAACTTCAAGTTACTTGGAGAATTTCTCTTCCATATTGCTGGCTTCCCTTGTGCATTTTTGACTTTCAAATCTACAATATGAATTGATTGCTTCTTCAATTATCTGTTTATTTCCTTTTTCAAGTCATTAAAGTTATTCATTATTTTTGGAAGTAGATCTTTGACTTCATACATTTCAAACATTCTAGTATCTTTGGATTTGTTAATTGAGAAATTGTGATTTCTTGGAAGCCTTTGGCTATCTTGCTTTTTCATGGCTTTCTTTCTGAGTGTGTGTTGTAATTTATAAAACTCTTCTGGTTTTATTTCGGGAAATTCTTACTAAAGAGATTGCTCTTGAGAATTCACCCTCTGGTAACACTCAGAGAGAAGTAAATAACTTCGGGTGAGTTTTCTGCTTCTCCTCCACTCACTGGGAAGCTGGAACCAAATGCAACTTGCTCCTATTACTGCATCATCCTTAGATTTCTATGTACCCTTCAAGTGTCCAATTAAAAACATTGTGATGATTGATACTTCTATTATTTATTATTCTGAAATTTTTATTCACTGTACCACATGGAGGCTTTATACTAGTATCTCCAACTTTATACTAGAATCCATCTCTATATCATCAATAGGTCACAATTATTTTTTAATTTTTCTTTTTAAAATAAGTATGTGAAGTAAAGTATGGTTGCTGTTGATTCTCCCCCTTTCGTATCCCCACCAATCTGATCCACTTTCATGCCATAATCTTTTTCCCTTCTGTCTGTCTTCACCACCAGTTTTTCCTACCACCTGATCTCCTTTCCAATTCCATAGCCTATAACCATGCTCACACCCATTAGTGTATGTATACCCATAGATGCATTAAATTATAGGATCTGCATACAAGAGACTACATGACAGTTTTGTCTTTCTGAGTCTGGCGCATCTCATTTATAAAACTGCTTTCCAGAGACATCCATTTTCCATCAAATTTATTAGTAGTATTTTTCTTTACAGCTAAAGAAAATTCCATTTTACATATGCATGATATTTTCCTTATTCATTCATCTGTGAGGGGCCATCTAGGTTAATGTCATTTTCTTGGTATTGTGACTAGAGTAGCAACAAATGTGGAAGTGCAAGTATCTTTGTCGCAGGGTAGAGGGTCCTTTGGGAATATGCTCAAGATTGGTATAGCTGGATCATATAATAGTTCTGCTTTCAATTTTTTAAGGAATATTTCATAGAGATTTTCACAATGGTTTTACTAGCTTATACTTCCACTAGCAGTGAATAAATGTTCTTATTTCATCAAGAATAATATCCCCAAGGTTACAGGTAACTTATATCTTTCAATTTCAGAAGGGAGGAACTGATGTCTATGATAATTGACTTCATCAGACCAGACCTTTGACTACATGCTATAAGCTAGTACAACATACCAAGTGTGATGTCAGGCATCATATCAACATGTACCCACTTCAGATGAGCTCATAATCCATTGAAAATGTCCTATTCAATTCAGAGTAACTTCTTCTTGTTTGAATCTTTCATTATCAATAGGTAATTAATCACAAGGTTCCACCTCACTGCTATAGGAATATTTTCTAATGATTTATGCTACATGATGAAAAAGTCTCCAATGGCATGATATGCATAATGTGCATTTTAATTAGAAGGCAATTTAGATATTTATTTAGGCTTGTGCTCATGTGCAAGTTATTTCTAATGATGGAAAGCTGATTTAGTGAAACTAATTATGATAAATTACTAACAGTGGTTGTAAACATTAGGTGTTTATCCAAATTCATCAATAGATCAAAAGCTAAGCTTAAACATAGTTTATAATGCTTTATATGAACTTTTTACCAGATTCTTAAAAGTCTCCCTATTGTTCTATTTTAATTTTTTGCCAAGAATGTATCCTCTAAGTGCATTAAAATTTTTTCAAGTCTGGCAAAGTTGCTGAAATGTAGAACTAGATGAGTCTTTATGTCTTTAGTTTGAGACTCTTTACTTTCCTATAATGTACTTAATTTCAGAAAAACTGTGGTGCTAATACAATTTTGAAATATCCCAAGAATATTTTCTCAGAAATCAACGTTATTTTGGTACAAAAGGTGCTGAGCTTGATGGGAATCAGTTAGATAAAAAAAATTAATTTTGCAAATTGTTCTTTTAATTTCACATTCACTGTCAATGCAAAACTAAAGTAATTTCTATATGGCCACAAATCAAGTACAACAGAAATGTACTTAGAACCACACAAAGTCCATTTTAAAATGGGCTGATAAAATGGAAATTTGCCATCCAAAACAATCTTGTTCAAAAGTGAAGCTGCATGAGGCCTCATCGCAAAAGTGCCTTGGTTCTGTGCATTTCTAAAGACTCTATGATAAGGAAGACTTCTTAGTTTGGCCTGATGCTTCAAAGGAATAGATCATAATGGGTAATGATGGCCATAAATACTGGGACTCAGCTTGTCAGGATGTGATTCAGGTTTGCAGTTTTAAATGTTTTTTTTTTTATTTAAAAACTGCAGAAGACATAACAAATAATTCAAATCACTTCGTGTCCACCACTCATTTTATGAAATATATAAAAATCAAATACACACATGAAGCTATACATACATCCTTTTCTGGTTCTATTCCCTCTTTTTCTAGCCCAGAGTAATCACTATTATAAATAAAATATATGCTATTTCCATATAGTTTTTATATTATACTTCAAACATATATGTGTATCCATAAACATGATACAATATTTTTAGACTTTATAGTATATGGTATATATTTTTCCTGAAATATTTTCTTTTATTTTGTCACCACTGCATACTTTTCTGCATCAATGTTGCTGCACACAGCTCTCACTAAACCATTTATGTGGATTCCCACAATACAATTTTATTATGTTTATAGCTGCACAATAAGGTTGTTCCCACATTTTTCTTACTATAAATAATTGAACTTTGATCATGTTTTCCTGTACTAATGTGCAAGAACTTCTCTAGGAGTAAATGTAGGAATTGGATTATAATAATATTAAGCACATATACACATGTTGCTTTTCATATTATACCAATTGACATTCCCTTCAACATTGTAAGAGGATTTCTTTAGTCCTTTTCCCTTAAAAATTTATTCATTTTTATCTCAGCATTACTTGCTAGCTCATTTCCTATAATACTGGTATTTTTAATGTGGTACCAAGCCAGTCGTCTCACCATCCTGAGAACCAAATGAATTACTTCGAGGTCTCACTTAACAGTTCAACATATATCAGGACAAAATGGTGAGGAGAGGGATATTTTCTTTGTTAATTCTCTACTTATTTTTCTTTACTTTAACCTCCCAGTGCTCTGCTGCCTTGTCTCTCAGCCCCTTTATGCTATGACCACTCCCCATTTGTGTTCTAGACAGCTCCTCTTCTCATCACACCTTACCTGTGCATTGCTTACTCATTTATTTATTGTGTCAGCCACTCCATTATTCACCTAAATGTACTGAGTACCTACCATTTTGAGATACTGTCTGGTAAGGTTTAAACAGGAAGAGTTATTGTAGGGTTAAAATGAAGGGGGGTATTGGAATAAACAAGACATACCTTTTGTGCTGCATGTTCTAACTTTCCTCTTTTTGTCATCAAATCTCATCAACTGAAACAAAGTAAGAAAGAGCACGTATCAATTAAGTACCTAATATAAGATGATATAACCATGGATGAAAGTGACCTGTTCATTTGTATATAACATATTCATGTAGTAATATTTTCATCACTGTTCTAATGCAAAGTGGGTAGAATTTAAATCAACATTTATGGAATATAGTACCAGTGTGTCCCAAGCACAAGATTATTTCCTTTGTCTCTTTCCAAAATAACACTATCAATCAGATAAAGATTCATTATTTTTCCATTTAGTGACTCTCAAATTCACTTGTTTAATGTCTGATCCTGAGCGATCTAAGATTCAAATTCTGATCAAACTCTACAAATCCATTGCCACTTAGGGCTGATAAGTAGGAATTTCAAACACCATGAGCCAGACAGGGAAAATGAAGTGTTTTACTCTGATCAGACCAGACAGACAGGATGTAATTTGCTGGTGTGATATTTGCCAAGAAAACATCAAAAGAATCTTTAATCACTGTGAGTGGGCTAAGATTCCAATGTCTATAATAGATGGTAACTCCTTCAGGACAAGGTCATGATGCATAAGACTGAATACACTGCCCAGTCTTGTTTCATGTCATGAAAGCTAATGACTGACCTTTGAATTCAGGCTGCCACAAAAAGTTTTCTCAGGATGTCCTGACAAACAGAAGGACCAAAAAAGAAGAAGCTGAGAGGTCACATGTACCTTTTCAATGTGTAGGACTTTCTTGGACTTAGCAGCAACTAAGAAAACTGGGTTCAATGACATCATGGAGACATCTATGGGTATCAAAAGGTGGCAGCTAGCAACCACTCTGTTTCTCTCTGATGGGAGCTATAAATCAGATCTAAGTTTACATGGCACTTCATCTGGAAATATTTCACTACTCAAATCAGAACTAATACTTTCCTTATTTACATAAAATCATGGTTTTTCCACACCACAGGAGTGGCAATGTTGTATTACAATTTTACAGCTTCCTATGTGGATTTCCCCATAGAGATTGTGAATTCCATGAGAGGTAGCATCACACTTCTCATTTCATTCCTGTATTTATAGATTGACATATTGATTGAGACAAAAGAGGCATTCAAGGAATATAAGATCTGTGAATTAATGAATGTGTGTTAGTTAATAAGTGAGTATGTGGGTTAATGAGTGAATGAACAAATGAAATTAGGGTTAAATTTTCCATCCACATTTCTTTTCTGCAAGGTTATTTAAACATGTTCAGTGTGAAAATTTAGAAGATGCATTAATAAATAGAAAGCAGGACCTCACTGATATTCAAAATATCAATAAACATTAGCATTTACCATATCCTAATCATCATTCTACCTTATGTTAACCTGGTTAACACTTACAAAAATCTTATAAGATAGATTCTGTCATGAAACACATTTAACCCACAAGGAAATTCAAACATAGTCAGTGATTCACCCAATGTCATTTTCTAGAAAATGCTAAAATTGAATATGAACTAAAACAGTCAAAAACTCCTAAATCAGTGTTGTTAGCTACCTGGGTAAATCATAATATTATAAAGATTTTTTAAAACATTCTCTATTATTTGGGAGCCATGACCCTTCCATGGATCTGTATTGCTGGTGTTCAATGAAAGTAACATGCTAAGATCTGTGTACAAGAAGACATGTATTTGAATAATGTTAACATTTTCCTTTGGATAAATCATCTTAGCTTGAGTTCTATCATCAGACAAAACTGGGTTTGAATGCAAGCTCTGACATTTACTAATAAAGCCTTGAACACACTGCTTAAACTCTAAAAGCACGGCTATTCTAATAAAGAGGTAAGGCTAATGCTAGCAGCTATGTCAAAAAATGTTCTAGGCACCAAATTCAGTAGATTCTGTGAAATGATTAGTACAGTGCCTGGCAGAGAGAGACACTTCAACAAATACAAGTAAATATATTTATGAGATTTTTTCTTCTTTTGAAAAACGGCTATCCTACTAGTAGGTTTCCCAGCAGTGCTAAGCAGTCTAACGGACTTTGGAGAAACCATATGCATAGCAACAAGCTAGTGCATGCTCTTTGCTCCTCTTTGTCTCGGTTTTTCTTCCTTGCAGTCCAACTTTAAACTAAGCAATATACTAAAAACTGTGCTTTCAAAGGTCAGCTATAACTTCCCAAATGCCAGTTCCAATGCTTTTTCTCAAACATCCAATTTGCCCTATCTGCTACTTCCTTTTTTTATTGACCACTTCTGTCTTACATTTCTCCTTTCTTGGCCTGTCTAAAATTACATTCTCTTCTTGTTGCTGCTGCTGTTAAAGATTCTTAGACAAGGACTTCCTCTCTTCCAAAGTTTTCAATAGAAAGTTGCCAAGGTTGCAGTTCTGGCACATTCTGCTTCCCACTGAGCTTACCCTTGTTTAGCAAACATATCTATTCCTACAGCTGTCAGAGTTTATTTTATGTAGATGATCCACAAATTGATGACTTTGTCCTCAAATGAGGCCCAGTCCTAAATCTCAGTTTCTTGCTAGATATTAAATTTGACTTTTATTCTGTCATTTTCATATATAATATCTACTCCTATCTTTACTTGTCTGTTAATGGCCTTTCCATCCTAGTAAGCCACCAAATCTTGCAACTCCAGTTATCTCTTTCCCTTGTAGCCTTTACAGTATTTTGTTTGTTTTTGTTGTTGTCGTTTAAACTGGGTGATAGCTGCCAAAGAGTGACTTCCTTGCTGATTCCAGCCTAACTTTGCTCTCCACCATTCTTCACTTGACCTCACGTAGATATATCTAATAATCCACTTGCACATTTGGGATACACATGTTGTAAAAGATGGGGAGAGGTGTTCTCATGTGGTTATTTCGGGCATAAGCAAGCAACCAGCGGCTGGCAGCTGTGGGCTGGGAGCTGGGTGCTGGGAACATACAACCTGCACCTCTCCCCATCTTTTACAACAGTTTGGTGCTCCAACGTATGTGGTTAATCCACTTAAAAACCTGAGAGGGCTTAAAAAGGAGAGAAAGACTTTAACAC
>JAQHUG010000506.1:26057-36061 GCA_028555095.1 Dicrostonyx torquatus | reverse complement strand
ACAGACTTTTTATAATGGGTTAGTTTAGATGTGAGAGCTAGCCAATCAAAGGCTGTAGATAATGGGCAAGGCAGAGTTTAAATGAATATAATTCTCATGTGGTTATTTCTGGCATAAGAAAGCAACCAGCGGCTGAGCGGGCCGGCGGCTGGGGCCTGGGAGCTGGGTGCTGGGATACAACACACACCTCTCCCCTATTTATAACATACACAGGCACTAAAGGAGCAAGTTTAAAACAATAAATGCCTTAATTGAGCGATATTAATTCAGATATCTTTACTAACAAGATTGACCCCTTCTAGAGTTAACACTATTGTTCCCTTTAGCACATACCAATTCTCCTTCTCTTCACCAAACGTTTTATATTGTCAGAATATTCTATCTTTAGACTGTCTAATACAAGTCTCTCTTCAGATATATCCACATTTCAATAGCACATTCCTCTTTTCACCCTCCCTAAAATTACATCATAAGAAAAAATATAGCAATCTCCAAAGATTTCAATGGAGTCTCTCTTCCTTTCTTTCTCTTTCTCTCTCAGCTATTTACAGCTAGAGGCATAACTTTTGAATGGTCTAATTTCTGAGAGTATAGTATGCTTCGGCTGTTGGATATGCATATATGTATGCTTTATTGTAATTGAGTTTGTGGATTCAGAACGTCCAGCATTTCAGAATCCTTCTCAGAAAATAAGAAGCCTGAAGAGTCTCATGGGCTTCCTAAATATATAGATTCAGAATCCTAGCTAACTCCTCTATCCAGCCCACTGCAGAGCCTGAATATGACATTGAACCCAGAAACTTAGACCCCACTATCATTAACCTATAACCAGAAAGTAAATCAGTCCTAAAAACTGAACATTAGAAGAAATCCTCCATTGAGATAGTCTTAGGATACCACTAGTGTACCTCACAACAAACTTAAACAGAGGTATTGACAATAGCTGTCTACTCATAAAGCACAGTGAGCAGCCTGTCATTGGGAACTTATCCCTATTAATTCACCTTTAAAATTTCAAGTGATGTAATTATGGTAAGCTTTAATAAATCCTCATATGATAATAGTGATGACAGCACATAGTTTATAAAATCTATTGCCCATATTTCAATAACACAGCCTGAATAATGCATTTATAAAGCAGTCTCTTAAGTACAGAAGGAAATAGAAATATTCCAGTAATAACAGTTGATAGCAATAACAGTTTAGATCTCTGTGTTGAAGTTTGTTGTATCTGTCTTTTAGTTGCTGAATTTCTGAATAGCACCATCATGAATGCTCATTTTTCAAAAGTACTGACATGAGATGATCTTACACAATGAAGTTATAGCTGCAGAATAGCCAGTTGCAAGACACAGAACTTCTAAAATCACACTCCACCCTCAAGTTCAGTGACCCAAGGTACCAATGTGCAAGACATCATAATAACTGATCTATCACCTTCAGAATAGACAATTTAGAAAAATATCTGATATGTACCACATAAAAGCAATGCCTTCTGAGTCGCCCTTGGCTTGGATTCTTGTGATTAAAAGGTTGGCTTGAAATTTCCCTTTGGCAAGTCCCTTAACACCCTTCTTAAAAACATCTTATATGATAGAGGTAGTAACATTTATCTTTCGTTGAAAGATTATGTGATATAATATGCATAAGATGTCTGACATGGGAATCATTCAATACAGAGTAGCCAGTATTCTCATTTCAAATTGTTGCATGGCATAAGTCCAAAATTGTAAACTCTATCTTACATAGATCAGATCACATATATGTGGATATATTTTACAGACTTTTTTATTGAACAGGCACTGGGAAATCAGTCCTAAGAGGCTTTTACCTTTCCGAGTTCAAAGAACAGAAAGAATCAGGAAGAGACATCTAGTATCAAGTGTCACCCATATCATGGTATATACAAGTACAGGAGAGGTTAGTGAAGGCCTTTTGAAAAGTATGGTTCTTGAATTTGGATATGGAAGTATAGCTATTGCCATTATAGGGAGAAAATAGCCCTTTGTCAGAGGATATGTTGTAAACAAGAAGTATCTGATTTTTCCATTGTAACAGACTTGACTCCTAACTCCACCAAGTCCCTCAAATAAAAGAAAACCTTTAGAGAGAAAAACATCTACTCTCCATCCTGAGAGAATAGCTCAGACCTTTCTGAAAGAACAAGGAACAGGTAGCATTATTGTCATTCCAAGTGCTGTAAAGAGACACCATGACTAAGGCAACTTATAAAAGAGGCTTCTTGGAGCTTATGATTAGAGAGAGTTGGAATATGTGATATAGAAGTCCATGGGGGTCATTTTCATTCAGATCACCACAATTATCTATCTATAATTGGGATTAGCAAATTATTTACTTAAGTTTCTCAAAAGTCTTTAAAATGCCAATAAACACAAAATTTAATGCTCTAATGGCAGTGCTCTTTTAGTTGAATTTGGGCAACTGAAGAAAATTTCAATTTACTCAGGAGATTATTTTAAGATACATGAAGATTCTGGCTACCTGAGGAAATCACTATGTAAATCAAAATAAGGAAGATGAATTTTACCTAATATTGTTTTAATCAATGGTTTGTAAACATGTGTGAAAGATTTCTAAGATTTCTGTGAAAATGACTGCCTGCCTGTCCCACCAGAAGTGCTCAGTTGCAGTCTGGGGTTGCCAGTGTTCTCGATTATTGAATGCTGGCAGTTAGATTTATGGCTATTTTATGAACCTGATAATAATCTGGCTATATTTTGATAAGAAAAGAATTTAGACTATCTAGACTATCACTGTACATTTTATTAGGGCTAGAGTTAAGGACGTTATGATGATTATTGTCACTGTCATCATCATCACCACTAGCAGTATTTCTAGTAATGAGCAAGCATCACCTTAGGTTCTTCCAAATATATTGTTCTGCTCTTCACCAAGGTATCCATGGACTTCTATATTTGAATGCTTGTTTCCTAGCTGGCAAAATGTTTTAGGAAGGATTAGAAGGTATGGTCTTGATCGTGGAGGTGTGTCACTGGGGGTAGATTTCGAGGTTTCAAGAGTCTACACAATTCCCAGTTAGCATTCTCTGCCTTCAACTTGCAGATGAGGAAGAAAGCTCTTAGCTACTACCTCAGTACCATGCCTTCCTTCCTGCTGTCACATTCTCAGCTGTGATGATCACAGACTCCAACTCTCTTTAATCATAAGCTCCAATAAGCCTCTTTTGTAAGTTGCCTTAGTCATGGTGTCTCTTTACAGCAATGGGTTTTTTTTTACATTACACCAGGCCCTGGGCTCCATTCCTTGTACCTCATAAGCAGAATGTGGTAGTTAGCGACTACCTGTAATCCAGTCCTCAAGAGTTGGATGCTGGAAGACCTGATATTCAAAGTCCCCTTTAGCTACATAGCTAGTTTGAGTCCAGCCTGAACTGCAGTATGGATTCCTGTATTAAGCATGATAGCTATCTACCTATCATCACATGAATAAGCCCTAAATATGACTGTATATGTAAATGGAGTTATCGATGGTTTAATGCAGCTCATTTTATCAGGGAAAATGAATATTCCACTGGAAAGGTAGTAAATGAAATTGGGGCAGGTTATCTTGAGTCCAGCTTTACACTATCCCTTATTTCCTATTCAAAACAAAAACTAGCCAAACAATCCTTCTACATATCACACTTTAGGATTTTATATTTTTATCCAAAGCTTGTTTCAAGGTCCATTAGGGGAATGTTTCTGCCTGACCGGGTTACCCAGTCAGTCCAGGGCACACTCTAAGGGAGAAGTCTCCTAATTGGCTGTCAGTGAGTCACTGTTGTCTACAGCCTTTCACAGTCTGTTAACATAGCCTTTCAGAAGCAGCCCTGCAGCGCATTGGCAGTATAGGTACAGAGTAGGAATAAGTGGATGGATAACCACACTAAATTTGATTTTTGAAACTTAAAGTACTCCCCAAATATTTCCCAAACAAATGTGTTTCAGTCATGTAAATTAAGTAAAAGATTTTGACAACTTTCTGTTTGACTTTCAGCTACTGTGATCTTGACCTGATTAGTTAGTGCCTAAAGGGATTGACAAGAGTGGAGAGTTCACTAACACAGTTCTTAAATAGGGAATTTATGGTTTTTTAAAGAAGTAATTAACTTCAGGTACTCACAATCTGTTATGCAGGGCACCACCACTTCTTACAAATTCAAGAAAGCAGAAGAGTGAAATTAAACATTTGCAGTATTTAAATATGTGCACCCTACAAATAAATTTTGTTTCTGTTTTTAAATATGATGCTAGTACTGTCAATTGGAATTGGGACCCAACTTCAAAGTTTGCCTTTTCAATACTTGTGTGGCTTTAAGTAAGATACTACACCTCTCAATCTTGTGCTCTTATTGTTTTTAAAAAAAGGTTTGTTTTGTACTTTGGTGGGTTTTGTTTGTTTTTATTTTGAGATGCAGTCTCCAATAGCCCAGGCTGACCTCTAATTTGTTATGTTTCTGAACTTCTGACTTGCCTGCCTCTACTTCTCAGGTCCTGAATTATAAACTTTGCTCAGCATTCCTGGATAATCTACAAAAAATGGAATTGTGAATTTCCAGCACCAAAATTTATTGTGAGTTTACATGTGAAAACACAACACAGAATTATTTGAGTTTCCATATAAAACACCTAGCAGAGTAGCCAATCAATGCATGTTAACTTTCTTCCTTTCCTTGACTAGAATTTTTGATTTATGACTTGTTACTAATACTAGCAAGAAACACAGAACACACAGAAGCATGTGAAACACAAATTTTCTGCCTTATGCAGTATATCAAACTGGTATTTTCCAATCTGATATTGTTTTACTGATGCTGATTGCCTCAAACTTACTATTGAAGTGACAAAACACTATGACCATGAAGTAAGATGACAAGAAAAGTGTTTATTTGGCTTACACTTCCACATTGCTGTTCACCATCAAGGGAAGTCAGCACAGAAACTCAAACATGGCAGAAACCTGGAGGCAGGAGCTGTTGCAGAGACCATAGAGGAGGGATGCTTACTGACTTGCTCCCTCTGGCTTGCTCAACCTGCTTTTTTATAAAACCCAGGATGACCAGCACAGGAGTGGTCCTACCCTAAATGGACTGGGTCCTTGGCTATCAATCACTAATTAAGATAATGTCTTACAGCCAGGTCTTATGGAAACATATTCTCAATTAAGTGTTCCGTCTTTCAGATAACTCTAGTTTGTGTGTGAAGTTGAGTAGGACTATCCAGCACACTGATTTTCCAAGGGCAATGAAATCTGTCACATCCACCGCCTGTAGAAACTTACCTCTGAGACTTAATACTCTTTGGAATCTTCTTGAGCATTGATCCCTGAAGATAAAATACCTAAGTAATATTCCAGCACAATCTTTAGGCTTGCAGCATTTAGTCTTTTTAAAGTTTCTTATTCTGTTGCTACTAACTGACCTTCTACCACTTAAGTGCTAGCAAATGTCCTTGTTTTTGAAATATTTTAGACTTTCAAATCATATTGCTTAGAGAAATGGAGTACTCAGAAAGGAAATAGGATATGACAAAAATACAATTGAGCTCATATTTTCTCATTACTGGGGTTGCTATGTGTAGTACAGATGTCACTAAACCTTGAGATAAGGTTGAGCCCCTACCCTCCTTCCCTCTCTCTCTCTCTCTCTCTCTCTCTCTCTGAATCATTTGATCACCTTATCAAATGCTTACTGTACTGTATAAATTTTTAAGCTCTTTTAGGACAGGAACTGTGTCCTGAATTTGTCATAAACCCATAAGCTTATGCAATTTGTTCACCTAATTTTGTCAAAAAAAGAATAAAAGAAAGACAAAATGTTGACAGAAATTACATTTATTTTCATCATAGCTCTTAAAGTTTCTTAGTCTCCTATTCCATTCCCCAATTACTTTCTTAAATACACTGAATCAAACATGAAAAGATAACACTTTCTCTTCCTCTCTGAGAAAAACAAACTAGTTATTAATTATTCCCGATATGCCAACTGTGCTTGTTGACCTCCAACTAAACACACAGTCCACTTTTTAACTGCAGGAAGAAAAGAACGAACTGAAACGCACACATTTGGCATCCCTCAACTCCCTGTTGTTCTTCAGTCTGAATATATATTGCCAGTGTGCCATTCTTCTCTGTCTGGTTTGCAAGCCAGCACAACTTGACAATGACTCTCCTCACATCCTGAGCCAGCAAATCTGAAGCTGGCACCATCTGAATGGCATTACCTGGGATCCAACAGCCTAGCTTCAATAGAATGCCTTCCTAGGGTTGTTGAGAACTCCAAATGCGTTAGCATATACAATGCACCCTATGCAGTCTTCAGCATTCTTGCTTGTGGTGTCTGTGAGCTAACTTTCTCTTGCTCTAAATCAAAGGGCATCAAGTAGCCTTTGTACCTCTTTAACTTACAGATCAGTGAATCTTTGAAAAACACAACTCCAAACAGAATCCTACATGCAACATTCATGATTCTTCATTTGCTGTTGTTTCAATACAGAAAAATTTACTAAACAAACAAGAGCTATATAAAATGCAAATTCATTCAGTGTTCTTTGTGTGTGGTGTGTGTGTGTGCGCATGCGTGCGTAAGTGTTCACATATATACACCATGTGTGTCGATGTGCTTTTGCACTTGTGTGCTGCATGCATGTGAAGGACAGACGTCAATATCAAAGTCTCCCCATCTTTTTCTTTTTTGAGAATCTTTCAATAAATCTGGAGCACACAGATTTGATAAGCCACAAGGATCCTCTAGCGTCAACCTTGCCACCTCCCTAGTGCTGGTATTACCCTTGCACATCACCATGCCCAGCTTTTACAAAGATCTTGGGTAAGGAACTCTTTATGTTCTTACAAAGGAAAGCATTTGATTGACTGAGCCAGATCCTCAGCCCAGTCTTTGTGTTTCAAGTCATGTTTTACTTAGATTTAAAGGCATAATTTCCTTGCCCTCCACAAATTTCATAGTTTTAAATAATTTATTAGACCTTTGCCTTTCTTAAAGGTAGTTGAATTTAATTTTTCTTAAGCACACTTAAAATCACAATAAAAACAATTGTGGCAAAGTTTTATACAATACCCATTTCTTTGTATACAATAAGCTCATTCCAATAATCCAGACCCAATCCACTTGAACTCATAATTGAACAGATCCAGACATTACCAATTCACAATTAATTTTATTTCTCTTAGACTCTGTAAGCACTTACTATTCAAATTCCATGACCTCATCCTTTCCAACTCACAATTTCTTTGAGAAATCCAGATTTTTATAAACTTAGATTTGTAATTGTCTTCAACTTCCTTTAAATTTTCTCCAACATTTTCCCTTAGGTAGTTCTTGGCACAGAAAAAGGGTTTTTCATGTAGACTTGAATAGACACATTATGGGGAATGGGGAATGATCCTTATAACTGACAGAATTTGGGTAAATGTAATTACATTCTCTTTGCTGCTTTCATACTATAGTATCAATCATCTTACTTCTGATGGTTTCCAGCTCAAGAACATTCTCAATGCTGTTTGGTCTACCTTGGGCAGAAAAAGAAAGTTATATCTCTCTTAGACTATGTTCTTCTCAAGCAGATCATCAAGAAGACCAAAAAAAGGTATTCCATCTCTACATATCTTATTTTTCTATCTGTAAAAACTAATAATTTATCAAATTAACACTGTAATATAGCCAATGCTGAAACATACAAACAAGAGATTTTGCTAAATTAATGGGAGAAAGTGAATTTTAATTTAGCTGAAAAAGACAATTTCATAGCCAATGATTACATTTGAGCCTTAGGGAAAATAAGCACAATTATGACAAATGGTGGAAGAAAACTGTCACAATATACAGAATAGAAAGCTCCATTGTAAATTAGGCCAATGGTAAACAGCATGTTCAAACTAGAGACAAATAATATCATTTTTTCTATCTATGTAATGCTATTAGGTCCCATCAGTGTTTCCTAAAAATTCAGTATTCATCCCACAATTGAGTTCTGACTTCAACAATATTCTAGGTAATCTAAATGATTCTGGATTTATGGAAGGGTACATGGCTATTGTGGGGAATCAGCCTAGGTAAGAACGATAAAAGGAAGAAAAACAATAGAATTATCTCATTTAACATGGTCTCTAAATCTATGAGATAACTACTATTATTATTCCTATTGCAAAAGAAAGGAAGTAGAAATAGAAAACTCAATGGTCACTAACCTGAAGAAAATTTTCAATATTTAAATTTTGATTTATTTCATAAACTCAGAATACACAAATCAGAGAAAGCCTTTTTATTAAAGTCACATAGTTGCTTAGTAGTAGTAGCAAGGCATTCTTCAATTCCAGTGTTCCAACCAATGTTTAAACTCATCCCACTAAGCCAAATTCAATCCTTCCTCTTCACACATTTTTATGTTCACCTTTCATAAGGCCTCAATGCATTTGTAGGGAGTCATGCAAATTTTCTAGGTTGTATTTGCCTATTTTAAAATAGTATATTTGTGTGTCAAAGGCTATGCAAAAACATTGAAGCTTAGAAATGAAAATGAAATAGTGAAGACAAAGTTCTAAATTTGTTGGCATTATTTGTAATATAATGAGAAACACAGACAATAAACAATCAGCAAATAGATAATTATGAACTATGATGAATGCAATTAAGGAATATTACAGAGGATAAGAATGTATAATAGCAAGAATAATTTGGTTTAGATGAGGTATGTGCAGGAACGGCTTTTCAGTGGGAATGAATTTTAAATACTAATCAGAAAGATAAGTATCAGGTGGTCAAGCAGAGTCCAAAATTGTCATTTGAGGGATTATGTGTGTGCTGTTTTATTCATTCTATAAAATTTAACACTTATCCACTTGAATATTCATATTTCAGACATAATTTCATAAAGTATATATATCATAAGAAGTTTCAACAGTGTCTGGATGGTAACTTTGGGAAGGGACTCAAAGTCAATCTTATATAACACAATTCATTGTTTCAAAATCCAGTATAACTATTACTGAAAAATTTATGAACTTCATGTAAAGTAGGAGCTTAAGTTAAGCAAAAATACTAGAAATGCTCTCTACAAAAATGGTCAAGTAATTTCATCTACTGGGATGATCAACACTTTCAGTTCCTCTGACATGTATCTCTCTCAATTCCATTATTTTCTCAATTTCATGTATGATACTGGATAACTACTACCCATAAGATAGATTAAAATCATTTAAATGGCACATTTAAATATTACCAATAAAGAGTGAAAGGGGAATCTATTCACATGCTTGGCCTCATACGCTAAGCTGAGATAAATTGTCCTCATTCCGAAAATGAAATAAAATGATTCAAGATTGCCCCAAGGTCAATTGAAATTGTGCTGCACCATAAAACAAGACAAGGGGAAAGTGAAGCAGGCATTTGAGAAGGAATGTAATTTTGAAGAAAATTTACTATAGGAAACAGAAGGCAATTTAAAATGCTATATTCTTTATACAGAACAAAATTCATGGAAATTTAAACCATGGAATAGGCATATGGATTAGAAGACAAAACAATTAAATTTAAGAAGGAAATTCTCTAAACAAACGAATGTAAGAAATCAAACAATGCTGTGACATATTTTATATGGTATTATAAAGTTTCCCAGGGAATTCAATAGTGAATTTGCTCTAAATATCACCGCATGTTACTTCTATAGACCCATGCAAAGAAAGATGCCTAAAACTAAAAAATAAAAATACATGCTGTGAAATTGGCAGGTAAATTCAATTTCCTATAGTAAACATATTTAAACAACCTCTGATAATACCATTGTCCCAAGTCTAGGGGTTAAATTTCAAATGCAAAGAGACCTATCTTTTAAAGGTAGGATTTTTTTTTTTTAAATTTATTCATTTATTTTTGTTAAAAGCAAAGTTTACATTTACTCCCCTTGTTCCCGGCCCTCCCGCTCCCCCACTACCCCCCTGCCCTCCCCCTGCTTCCTTAAGATGGTGCA
>JAQHUG010000505.1:881987-906315 GCA_028555095.1 Dicrostonyx torquatus | reverse complement strand
TTTTGTTTGAAAATATTACTGTTAAGATGGAAATGTTCTTTAATTTGTTCGACAGATTAATTTAGTCTATTTTATATTCCAGCTGTGTTTTTGGAAATACAAAGCTAATTCTAAAAGTGAGTTAATAAATACAATCATCAATATAAAATATAATGATGCTCTGCTATTTGCTATATACTATGAGTAAATCTTGAAAACCTATGAGAGAACAATCATAAAATATCAGATATGTAGTTTAGTATAGATTGTCCAAAAATATAAAAGCTTTATTAATTGCTCCCATGTATTGAGAAAACACGAAACTATAAAATTATTGCTAATAAAAAATAATTTTTTCAGTGATAAAAACATCTGGAGTTAAATAATTCTGTTGATTGTTCAAGTTTGTTCATGTACAAAAGCTACAAAATTTAAAATTTTAATGTATGAATTTCATTAAATATGTCTCTACATTTAGATGAATTAATTGATAAATTAGTTGATTCACTGCACCATTTTGTCGACCCTTTGGCTGGAGCTCCTTGCTTCATCAAATCTTTCATCAAGAACAGTCAATAATAATCTCAAGTCTTTATGATACAGGTGCTTACCAATGTCAGTATATTTTGCCTCTAGTAGGAACAGGATTGAATACCACATTTTCTTTTATCAGAAAATGACACTGTAAAATTTTGAGATAATTTTTTTGGGTCTTATTAATATTTTTCCTTGTTTCCTCCCTACTGTCTCTCTATCATCTATCTATCTATCTATCTATCTATCTATCTATCTATCTATCTATCTTAGCTCTATTTCTCTCTCTATATATATACACATAAACATTATTATACACATACACACATATACATATCATTAATTCTTATGAATACTTTGCTATAATACTTTCCTTTTTAATAGTTTGATGATTCCATTAAATGTACCTTCAGCATCACTTATGAACCAAATTACAGGAAAAAGTATCTTCCCATACAATATATTATTCTTGTCACGCCATTTGCAAATTCTGAGTACAAATGGAGTTCTTTGATAGATTATGTTTATTTTCTGACAGTGGTGACATATTATCCTGTCATTGAAGCAAGTAGGTAGCTTTGAGCTCTTTCATATCATCAAATAACTAATTTATGTGTCAGGTAACTTGTCAAATGTCAGAGGTTCTTCTGGACATTTTAGAGTCAAAATGCATTGTTTAGTTAGATGATAGCATGATAAGTATTTATAGAACTATTTTTGTAGATTAATATGGAATATAATGCTGCATCTATTTAGGAAGAAATTCTAGATGAACAAGCCTTCCCATCCAGTTCCTTTGTATGAGTGGTAACATGTTTCACAGATGGAAAATTGAAGAAAATATTAAGTCAATTTGAACAATTAATAAATATAGTAAGACAAATTAGTTGAAAGGAATTTTCACTCTTCTTAAAAAATGCTTTTTTTTATAAAATGAAGTCTTTTGCTTGTGAATTTGTTAACATTTGTTTAGTTCTACACTTATACAATGATACAGAAGTAGAAATGAAAGATTTTTGTAACCAATATGCGCACAAAAAATCATTAATTAAAGTAAGTAAATATTACTTCCTTGAATAGATATTTAAATGTCTATTAGACTATAGAAATAACTAATGTTTGCTGAAATCTCTTCACTTTGTGTATCTGTGTGTGTTTATGTATGGGTATGTGTGTGTTGGTCAAAAGACAATTGAGGGTATCTTTTGACAGAAACTACCCACCTGTTTCTTGAGAAAAGATATATCCCTTAGAACTCACTAAGTAGGTTAGGCTGGCATGCCAGCAGCACTGCTGATTGATTACATGTTACACTGTATTGACATTTTCAAGGTAACAGCAGATACAGTGAGTCCATAGAAGTAGTGTAAAGTCATCCAGCAAGCATGATTAGTTAAAACTGAAATCTAGAAGACTTTTATAGATAACATTTTAACTATTATAGAACATTAGAGTTTAATTAAAAGTAAAGAAAGAAAGTAGAAGATTTACTACTTCCTAGTTTGGTGAAAGAATAGGAGAAATACTTGGCTGAAAGATCTAGTTTTAGTGGATTTCCATAGTTATCAACTCTTAGGCAGCAGCTCCCATTTTACTAAAGGACTCAGTTATTTGGAATCACTGTCAGGTCTGCAGAACATTTGATCAAGAACAGCCTCAGGCATTGACCTAGATCACAGACATGAAAGGTAGAGCATACTTCCACTGCTACACATGTGCTTACTGAGATGCCCTGCTAGGGGATTCTACCATTCAAATCCGTCAAATATCTATAAGAACTTCTTTGGCAAAATATATTCAATTTCTTTTTCCTTTTCTTTCTTTTTTTCCCCTATGGAGATGGGGTTTCTCTGTAAGTTTGTATAAACATGACAAGCCTAAAAGCAACTGTAACAAACGAGTCACGAGAGGGCAGATGTTCAGTGGAAGAAACACCTAGATAAGTGAGAGTTTTAGGAACAGTAGAATGGAGACAGTAGAGGCTAAGATCAGGGGAGTTTTGCTTAATGAGCAGGGTCTCAGGTTTTTAAGATGAAAACAGATTTGCAAAAATGTAAATATTTTTGATTTTAGAAAGCTATATAGTTGGAAATGGTTAAACTGGCAAATATTATACAGTAGGTAGTTAATACAACTAAACTTCATAAAGAAGGGAGAGAAAGGAATGAAGGTAAGTTTCAGTCTCCTGAGTAAGCTGCTCACCTTCCAGCTATCAAACCTCATTCTAGATGAATCTCTTCCTGGATTATCTCCACAGGCTTAAATGTTAGGATGAACATGTTTTTGTCATCTAAACTTGGGAATATTGAAGAGTGCAGCTGTGTGATGCTAAGACCACCAATTAAGCCAGAATTGTTCTCTGAATAACAAAGCCTTGGTGATCTTTTTAAAAAAATCAGAATATCTTCTGTTGAAAATCCACAACAGTCTCTCGTTTCATGTGTAGCCCACAGATTTCATTTTGGACAATCTGATTCAGATGATTGTCATGTAGATGCCCAAGCCACCTACCTTTTTTGTTCTAAAAATAAAAGTTTCTAACTAATGAGAAGATGGGTGGTATTGTTTTATTTTCTTCATAATTAAATTTTAGCCACTTAATCTAATACCTGTCATGGAGTAATGAAGTAATAAATTTATTGGATTGTGATGGTTTGGAAGAAAATGGCCCCCAAGGGGAGTGGCACTAATAGGAGTTGAGTCTTTGTTGGAGTAGGTGTGGTCTTGTTGGAGGAAGTGCACACTGTAGAGGTAGGCTGTGAAGTCTCATAATGTACAAGATCCTGCCCAGCAGTTTAGATCACTTGTTGTCTGCAAGATCTGGGACTCTTAGATACGTCTCCAGCACCATGTCTGCCTCCATATTCTCATGACCCACCATGATGATAATGGACTGAACATCTGCACTGTAAAATGTCATCCCGATTAAATGTTTTTCTTTATAAGAATTGTCATGGTCATTGTGTCCCTTTACAGTTATAGAAACCCTAACTAGGACCAATTGGTACCAGGGGATGGAGTGTTTTGTGATACTGACCACGTTTTTGATTGAAAGAATATGGTCCTTGGGACTGTAAATAGGAAAAGCAGTTGAATGTTATATGTGCTGCTTAATGGGCCATTCTAGTAGGAGCATGGAAGACAGTGGTGCTGAATGTGATTTGATGAACTCCATAGGGGGAGATCAAGAGGTTTCAGAGAAGAAGAATATTAATATGTGGCCTAGAGACCATTCTTGTAATATTTTGATGAAGAATGAGGTTTCCATTTGTGTTTTTCTGAAGAGTCTTCCCGAGGCTAAAGTAAAGACTTTTGGATTCATTCGATTGGTAGAGAAAATTTCAAAACAGCTGAGTATAGATTGTGTTGTGTGGTTATTAGTGATAACTGTAATAAATATTTATAGTGAAAAGGAATAAGATAGGTAAAGTTAAAAATGTAAAATTTAAGGAGCACAAAAAAGTGGAATGGACCTACATCCTGTGTTCAAGGAGATAAATAGATTAAAAAGTGAATGATGACTTCAAGGCAAGATCCACTCAGCTAAGTTTCCAACTTGTGAAAGGGAACAGTTTAGAGCCAGGTGTGGTGATGCAGACCTTTAATCCCAACCCTCAGAAGGTAGAAGTGGGCAGATCTCTGAAATTGAGTCTAGTCTGGTCTACAGAACAAGTTCCAGAGCACCCAACCTTAGGCAGTAAAGAAAATCATCTAAAACAGTAAGCAGCTGAATATGTAATTAAATGAGAGGACATGTTCCAGTCCCAGCAAGTAGCAGAATTTGGCAACTTCAGCCTCATGGTCCTAACTTTAGATTAGGATAGAAGAAAAAAGTTACAGAATTTGCCACTAGGAGTAAAGCAAGCCACTGAGGCTAGGCATGCATCAGGTTTGTTCCTGAATGAAGGCCCAGAGAAGAATGAAGCTGTGAGGTTGAAGCCTGGATTGCCTTGGAGACCCCAAGACTTTGGAGATGCTAGAGTACTGGAAAACTGCTGAGGAACGCTGCTAACAGGGAGTGGAACCAGCCCAAGAGAGAGAAGTCTGTTTTCGTCAACAAAGCTTAAGGAGTTGGAGATCTGAAGAGTGTTTTGACATCAGACATGGAGATGCAGAGTTTAGAGTTTACTCAACTGGTTTTTGTTCTTGCTTTTGTCCAGTATTTTCTCACTATGCTCCCTTCCCTTCACTTTGGAATGGCAATGCATATTCTGTGTCTTTATATGTTAGAAGCATGTGATTTGCTTTTTGCTTTTGATTTTATAGAAAATTACAGTTAAGAGATTCAGTGAATCTCAGAAGAGATTTGAACTTTAGATTTTATAGAAGTTTGATACTGTTACAGACTCTGGGGACTTTCGAAGTTGGACTAGATGCATTTTTGCATTATGATATGGTTACAAGCTTTTAAGGGCCAGTGACTGGAATGTGGTGGCTAGAAAGAAAATGGCCCTCAAAGGCTACGTCTCTAGTCCCATGTCTGATAATAATAGACTGAACCTCTGAACTGTGAGTCTTCCCAATTAAATGTTGCTGTGGTCATAGTGTCTCTTCACACCAATAGAATCCCTAACTAAGACAAGGAGGCAAGGAACATTTTAAAAAGTCTAATTTTCATTTAACAATAGGAAAAGTCTAATAATGTGCAAAAACTTTTGTGGAATAGTATTCTGGAATACTATTTTTTCTTTTCAGTTGTACTGATGAATGGTTTAAAGTAACCTGAAAATGTTTGTACTTGAAGATAAATTTGAGAACACTGAGATCATGTCTGTGTACTAGTGTAACATATCAGAAAAGTCAACAAAATATGTGAATATTATTTTTGTCTGCTACTAAATTTTCAACTTTTTCACTGGTATTTCCTCAATGAAACCAATATTCTTTTATGTTGGTTTATGCTTGGAATTGACCCAACATCTGCCATATTTTATAATTAATCAATGATTACTGTGTTTACATTGGGGGCTGTGTGATGTGGCAATGAAAAGTATTTCATGAAGACCTCAACATTAGGTACATATGCAAATTCTTGCCTCATTTCATCTTTAACTTAGCTTAAAAAAAGAAGAACCCATGCTCCTTTGTGAAAGCCACAGTCTATGGTATGGGTGTGGTCTGATGCAGCATCATAAATCAGTAAAATATTTTTTCAAAATTCTGTTGCATTACAAACAAATTATGAGTAGTATTTTTATTTTGTTTATTTGTATATTATGGTGCCTCATTAGGGTCTCAGTAAACTTCTAAAAGATTTCCCATCAGCATTTTATTTCAACTATTGAAAACACAAGTTGCATTTCACTAACAATATATGGGCAGTGTCCCAAGTTAAAAGAAACAGTAGATGGGTGATTAGTACCATAACCATAGAGTTCTTCTAATCACTCAACATTTTCTATATGAGTATTAATACTCCTTGATATATTGAATTATTATAATTAAAGTTAAATTACTAAATAACATTAGAATAATGGTACAAGGATGGATAATGTGAAAACAGTCTTCTTATATTGGTACAAAACACACCCAAGTGTATTTGAGAACATTTTTCTAGCCATTTTCCCACATATAGTCTCAAGCAATGTAAGATGAAGAGAAATATGTATATAAATGAGTATATTTGTGCTCACAAATGTGTGTATAGGAAGTAAAGACCAGTGGTGACATTATTTTTCTGTTTTTCAATTCATGGCACTAAATTTATAATTAGTTCATATGTTCTTAGAATTCAGGCTCCTTTCTACCTGTCAACTTCTCTTCTAATAATTTGTAGGGAACCATTTAAAGTACCATGTCAAGAGAACAGGGTTCAGAATAGAAATCTGGTTATTAAAACCACTTTATCTTGCAAAGAACCTGTTGGGAGGTGAAAACTTTGGAGAATGGGTAAGTAGAGTACTTAATGATTGCTGACTTTACCTCAACGCGAGTTGCTTTAAGATGGAGAGTTTGATCTGTAGGTGCTAGTCTAGTTATGATAAGAGTTATAAAACATAAATCAGATCCACGGAAACCTTATGCTTTTAGAGATAAAGATTTGATATAACTAGTTTTAAAACAAATCACTTGCTTTATCTGTAAAGGTGTAACTGATTTACCATAAAGATTTAATGTTTTCAAAGACTTTCCCCTGTATATATACCGATGTATTCACACATATATGCAGTGAATGATGATACTAGATAAAGAAATAAGATGAAATCCTCAGGCTACTTTCCTTTTAGCCCCATGGAAACAAAGCCCCCAGTAACTGATTCTGCGGCAGTTGGGGCCAGCTGCCGTGTTAATTCTTCCCTATTGATGTCACATTCTATAAATGACAGAAGCTTTAGCCTTTATTTAGCAGGAGAAGCCATTAATCTGTCTTCAGACTTTCCCCTACCTCCCACAGAAAAAACAATTTGCTTTTCAAAAGTTTGTTTGGAAATGAAACCAAATTCTGTGTTTCCTCTACAGATGGTTGACCTCTTTCAGTCGATGACTGCATTACTCATTTAAACAATTATACAGGTCAATATAGTGTAATCTAAATTATTTAGTCTCTTAGTGTTTTTCAGACACTACTGACAGTTGGAGGGATTCCAGCTGCTGCTTGTACCTGGATTTGAACTCCACACAATGATAACAGAACTTTATCCTGAATTCCCGAATAGTCCATGGACCACTATCCTACTTGGCAGTCCTGCACATCGTTCTTTAGGGAGTCACAAATTAAGCATCAGTATGTCCACCAAAGTGATGCTTTGCCTTCAGATAAAAAGTTAAGAATACATGGGATTTTAAAAGCACCAGTCCCACCTAGCTGGCCTTGCCTCTGAAGTCCACCTTTAAAATATCTTCCTTTTTTTGTTTGTCCTCTACAGGGAGCAATTCAAATTTACCAAATTGACTAGGAAAATATTATGATAACCTTTTCCATCCTAATTTGTACTGAGTTCTCAGTGTGTACCAGGATCAACGTTAATTACTGTATAGCATTTCAGCACTGTAGTTCATGGAAATGTCAGAGTTAACTGAGGGAGACCTGGGGTCTCAGAAACATCAGGGGAGAGACAGCAAAGGAACATGCACTCCACTGGACAATGAAGGTTCACAAACACAAAATCTGGAATTGAGGTAGAAACAAACCTAGAACTAGCGTGTTCACACACACACCAAGATAATCCAAGAAAAGTGGGTGTCTCTAGACAGAGAGGAGACTCCAATGCAGTAACATCTGCTGGCCTTTCCAGCACCTTTGGATTATTTTTAAATTACGAAAACTTAGGTTCCTACAGTTAACCGAACAGCTGTAAAACTGATTTGTTGTAATAAGGGATCTAACTTGTTCAAGTTAATATATTGGTTAGAATTAATGAATTTTTAATTCAGATTCTCTTTGCAGCTTGAATTGAGACTAATTACAGGTTTTAAATTGTCACTAGTCGGAGCTCAGCCAAGGCATATTTCCTCTCCTCTTTACTTGCACCCTGAGAATTCATGAATCATTTTTTTTTTCTGGGTCATGACTTTGCCCCACCAGGAGCAGAGAAAACCGTTCAGTTAGAGGAAAATGCGGTGGCAGTGATCCCAGTTGGTCACAATGTGGACAAAAATGGAAGAAAGTAAATGACAGAGGAAATTTCCCAGCACTTATGGGGGAAAGCTGGAAGATTGCATATATGAATGAACTAGTAATCTATTTGGTAACTATTTTTAAGTCCTGCAGTAAGTGTTTTTACACTTGTAACAGGATTATGGACCAATTTAAAGGAGGAATTACTCATGTAAACCTTTCTTTAAACAGCAGAGGTCACCTTAGCATGAGCCTCTTCAGGGGTATAGGTGTTTCTGCTCAGTGGTGATAAATTCTAAACCTTCAGCAACCCTTCTCTTGTTTCACTGGAACTCAGAATCAAACACACATTGTCAGTTGCATCTTTTTTTTTTAATTTAATGAAGTCAAAATTTCAAAGTTAAATACTTGCTGTTATTTCCTTTTCCTCCTTTTACAAATGAATGAGAATAGTAAGAGATTATTTAATAAACCATAAATCCAGCTACATTTTAAATTTGCATAACAGTATCCTATTTAATATATACTCCTGGAAAAAAGTATCTAGCATGTCATTCTCATTCACCTTAGTGTGATTTAATTTAAAACTAAATGTGCTCAGGAAAGGATATCTATCAATAAAGATATGCAACATATAAGTCAACTGGAGAGTCGGCTCCAAAATCAAGAAATAATTGCTATTTACTAAGGCTTTATTTAAGGGAAGGAACAGTGATGTGTAGATTTTGTTTGCTAACTGGCCTAGCCCTGGATGACTATACCTTAGCTGTCATGGGTATTAAACTTTCAGACTTTTAAGATTAGGAATTAGAAAAATGCAATGTTTCTGTGTTTTAAGATTTTATATGAAGCATTCTTTTAGTGGTTCAAGTTCAATAGAATGCTCTTTTAATTAGCAAGCCTGTTCTGTTATATAATCTAAATATGCAGTCCATAATTTCTAATGAAATCATTCATAAATATAACTAATTTTAAGTAAATGCTTCTAGTAATCTTTTTGTGCAAATGACAATATATCATTGTCATATTGTAAAGAACAATTACTATTTTGACAGTAATGGCAAGGTATATTAAGACTCCCCCTTGCATTTTTTTCTCTTCTGCTAGCTAACAAAGTGGTTGTAACTTTCCCACTAGGACTGCGAAGATAGTTGTCATCTTTCATGTAATGATGGCGGGGGATGGGGGTTCCAAGAAATAAAAATTCCCAGGAAATTCTTAAATGCTATTTTAGATTTTAATCACTTTATTAGATTTCTTGCATGAGTGATTTGTGCAGAAAACATTTTATCTATTTTGTTTTCCTCTGATTACCGAACTGTGTTATACACAAAAGTCTACTTGAAGCTCTCTCACAGTTTAAAGACAGGTTTAATAACAGGTGAACACTGGAAAATATGCAAACAAAATGGCAGACATGAATGACTTCATTTAAGGCATAATTGCTTCTCATCAACCAAAGAAATCATGCAGAAACAGTCTCTGTTTTACCCTGCCAGGAAGAGACCAGAGAAATCACTCAGGCAGAGACACCAAAAGAAGGTCCATTCTTGGGTCTCAGCCAGACAACCAATCCACACACAGATCCAAGTTTAAGACAATAGTTCTCAGAATCACAGTTCATCATAACAGATAATTATACCGCCAGTAAGACAATAAGGTTTTTTGGCCTCTGACTATATAAACTAATTGCTGGCTGTGGAGCACTGCCTGGAAGGCATACAGCACAGCCCCTGAAATGTCTTCTTATTATGTGGGCACTGGTGTAATTTGGGTGGACAAGAGAGTTAGTGTCTAGTAAATTCCATATGGTGCCTTTTTCTGGTCTGTAGATTATTAACTCCCGACAGACACTAGCCATATTCCAAATGGCTCCTTCCTTCCACCTGAAAAGAGGTTATAAAAGCAATTATCCTGTTTAGGTTTCCAAAGAAACTTCCAATTGATTAAAAAGTAACAATAAAAATGAAATTCAAGAAAAATGTAATCATTTAATTGCATAGTTTGCCAGTGTATGCTTAAATATAAAACTGGTACGTAGAACCGTGTTTGCTGAAATGCATGGAAGGTCCATATATCTGTTCAATCAGGCAGGCAGAAATAAGAGTTACCGAACGACACTGGGTTCAAATATGCATCTGGATGGAATAAAGGTACAGCTCCATTTTGATTTTGTTTTATCTTTTCCTTTACTTAAGCAGAGTCTATCAGGATTGTATCTGTTCTCTATTTATTGCTATCATGAAAAATGTAAGATGACTTCTTTGAAGATATTTATTTAGACACTAAATAGCAGTGATCCTTCCTACTAGGGGCAAATTATATCTCTTCAATTTGTGGAACAGCAAACACTAGCCAATTAACTTGAAGGTGAGTTTTGACTGAAACTCTTGACCCTTCCAGACACAGATTCCCTACTGTACATCTGGTAACACTGAACCGAGTTAGAGTAAAAATAATTCCTGTTATTGTTTTTCTGTGTATCTTACTTCTTTCCCCGTTGCTTTTTAAAACAATTAAAGCTTTATAATCTCCCGAGGACTTTGGCATTCCTGAAGCTTTCTACATATTTGTCTCTTCCCAGCTCTTTGGGAGGAGAAAAGCTCTGGGACACAGTATTTTGATTGAATAAAGTTTGAAATTCATTAAAGGCTTTCTAGCTCCCCTGTGCAGATGCTGACCATTACATCATACACCCCGAGGCCTGCTAGCAGAGAGAAAGAGGGCGAAATCAGCAAAAATAAAAGAGTCTTCCCAGCTTGAATGAAAAAAATATGTGCTTGTTTTTTGTTAAACACTACAACTTTGCAGAGAGGCTGGCAAGAGTAAACATGTGCTACCTTGGAGGCACAAAGCCCTCGCTTGTAGAAATATAGTTAAAATCTGCACTTCGATCCTCAAGATTTATTTAAAGAAAACAAGTATCTGAGCTGCACCATCCATTCTGAAAACAGGGTTTAACATTCTGCTATTAAGAAGGATAAACACACTGCCCTCCAAAGTCCTATTTCAGTAACTCTTCTCATGGATTCATGAAAACAGAGTCTACTGAAAACAAAGGAGATGGTTCTCTTCTGAAATCAGGTGAGCCAAGGATGGAATTAGGTGCAAAAGACCATAGGGAGAATAGAGAATCTGCTGTCTTTTGTCCTGAGTTGTCCTGTTTACTAAGTGTTCAGCAAGGTCTGGCAATTGGAATGTCTAGCATGAGGATTACAAACACAGATCCAGTGAGTAACATTAGAAGGGAGGAGAGGGGACCCAGTCCTGCCTCAGATGTATGTGTCCACAGATAGTTTCACATAGTGCGGCAGTGTGGGGACTAGGAAATACTCATTGGATTCTTTACCCCCTAGAGTGTCTATTTTTGTATGGAAAGTCAAGTGAACTCACCAATTATTTGTGGTTTAATTTGAGGAAGAAAATAAAAGCACAGCCAAGTCCAACAAGGCCAGTCTCTCTGCTGCGAAACAGCGTTTTAATGTATTCTCTCATTGTGTGAGTATTTTTCAGAGTACACAGATCTTAAATATCGTTGCTAGAAAGTTGATATGGCTTGGATTTCAGATGATAAACAGTACCAAACGGTGTCATATTAAAATGTAAAAACTATGCACGCGTGCCACAGCCTCTGCCTGCTATGAGTTCGGTTGTATGAATGTTTCTCTGACTCCTAAATCACACGTTTACTAAAATGAGCTCTGCTAGATATCAGTTTGCGCAAAGGCACAATGTGTCTCAGTCAGATTCATAAAACAGAGAGCTGAACTATACTTTGACTTTTGACATCAACAATCTGACTTCAATATTTCTCCACAAAAAAAAAGAGACTCCCGACTCTGCTGTTGCACTGTGATGGATAGCTTTGCTGCCGACAGCACTGAGCATAATGAACATATTCATCAGTGTGTGGGGCTGTGCATCCCACATCTTAAGGTTTTTAGCTAGTGGCTTTGAAATGCCACACAGAAACACCTGCACCATTGCCTCATCTCTGCAGAACTGCAAAGCCACTGTGAAGAAACATTAGCACAAAGTTGTCTGTGTATCAGCATTTCTGTGCTGAACAACCTTTTAATTGCCTACCCTCTAGTTTTTCTTTGCCTAGAAACACTTGTAGACAGATATTTTAATTTAAGATGCTCTGTTTGACTCCTCTGATCATCTGGGATTTATTGTCAGTGCCTCACAACAATTTAATGTCATATATAATGGCATCAAATTGGGGAAAGTCCTAAAAGTTGATAATCCAAAATGATCTGAATGTTCTCTCATATTTGTCTAGATGGGCTTGATTTGTTTGTGCCAACATTATTCATTACATTCTGTATCTAACTAGGCCAGTGTACTCTTGCTCTTACATTTTCTGCTCCTCTTTCAGCATACTCGGAGGTTTCTTAATCAGTCCTCCTGTGCTGTAGCTTCCAAAATGATAGCAAGTTGTGCATTTTTACCAAAAGATAGAACAAGAGTTCTCTGACAGCTCTCTCCACACTCCAAGTAAACATTTTACCATACTGTTCTTTAACTTTGTTCTTATAAAACAAGGCTCATTTTGTTTGCAGCTAGAAGATGAGAGTTGGACCACATGCACAATTCAACATTTGCTGTAGGATTACACTTAATAATATTACAGAGAGCTAACTACTATAAATGAAAACTTACTTGGGAGGCCACTCTAAAGATGATCATATATGTCTATTTGGGAGAAGAAGAGTTTTATTTTATTGCTAATTAAAAGTTTCTAAAGATGCTGTGGATTTTTGTGCAAATTAAAATTAATTAGAGTTATTAAGGAGCCATGAAAAGAAGGATTTGAGAAATAGTGAGAAATATTATTTAAACCCTAATGGAATTCAGTGAAACCCACAGGTCTATTACAGGCCCCTGATTTGCCAGGATCACTGCAGGGAATCTAACATTAATAAGCACACTGGTAATTAAATCATTTGTTACTTTGTCTGTAATGTTGTAATGTTTCACTGATACTCTGTCAGAGCTCTTTGTGCAGATCAGAGCTAATCAAAGGTAATCAATTTTCAGCATTTGAGAAATCTGTAAATGATTATACATTCATCAGATCATTTAGTGGAGTGCAAGGAAAGTGCAATGCAATTAATCTTCCTGCATGAGGAGGAATTACCACCACAGAATTCAACAGTTATAATTAATTTCATTGTCTTGCTGTGAATTTTGATTGCTTTTCTTTGGACTGTATAGTACAAATGATGATTCATTGCAAAGTATTTGCAAAGCAAACACACCAGTGTGCTATGCAAATTTGAGAAGCTGTATAACAGATAGGTTTCAGACTTCCTATTTACTCAGGGTTGTTGAGTACTAATTTGCCAAATAATAATTGCTTGTTAACTTTATACACTCTTCCCTTGAATATCAAGATTGGTTACCAATGTAAACAGAAAGCACGTGCTATTTGGCATTTTATGGTATGTATGCAAAATACTAGGTAGTGCTTAAACTTGTTCCTTTTACGAAATAAGCATAAGATGCCTATGTACCACCGAAATCCTTTGCTTTTATTTTAGTTAGACAAAATAGATATAAGGAGTAAATTATGCATGTAAATTTGCTTGCAAGTTTGCTGGTCTTTGTTTGCTGCACATATATAAACTTTTAGGAGATTTTCACTTCGATATCTAATAATTTGAGTTTATTTACGATCTAAAATGTCAGGTTTTTTTAAATATCATTTTTTGGTACACAATACAGTGTTGTTAATTCTCTTTCATTTCAAGATTTCCTGCTGCACAATCTCCTTCAGTTTTCCAGTGTTCTCTTCACCTCAGACTACGCTTGTGGAAACAAGTCCTGATTGAGAAGTGACCTAAAAGTATAGTATTGCATTTTGTGATTTAGTCTTAAACAAAATAATTTACCAATGGAGACGAAGGTCACAGTTAAATGAGAAAAATGCATAAGTTTAATATTAATTGCTTGCTAAATGACTCTAGTCTCTGAAATAATTAAAATGTGGAGCACACTTTCCCCTTTTCTAAATTGCTTTGTGAAATCCAAGTCCAAACTAGGATTCCTATTAAGGGTTTGTAAGTGTTAAAACCACTTCCTACTCTATCCACACATTAGGGCTCAAGAACATAAAACCTCACTTTAACATTTCTTAGTAAATTATTTACTTTGATCTCAATTGTAAACTAACATTAAATCTATGCATGATGTGGCTGAAGCCTTTGTTAAATTCACATGGACTTTCCCATATGCCAGTATTTTAACCCATAAATTAGCCTAAACCTGATGGAACCAGAAGAGTTATGACAAGATTTAACTCTTCTGAAAAACTCAGATATACAACACCAACAAAACTAAAATAGGACAACTTGGTGGGCATGTTTGAAATATGTACAAATTAATAAGTCAAAGCATCTACACTTAAAAAAATCTATGTTAAGAGAAACAAAACTACAATACAGGTTGAAATATTGCACATATATAAAAGTGAGTGTTTGTTTTTTGTTTCTGAGAGAATATTTCAAACTGTCTGGAAAGCCAAACAAATATTAGATAATAAATGATAACCAAATCACTATTTTGTTTTCAAAATCAAAAGAACAACTCTGGGAAAACACTTCATAGCACTAAATCTGTCATACACATTTAAATATATGTTTAAATATATGTCTGAGATGCAATGAATACTTCAGTCAAGATTTGGATGATGAGAAATATTAATTTTGACAAAACTGTAAGGTTGCACGTAATTCTTTTTTCTTAAGTTTAAGTTTACATAAAAATCTGTTTTTCATAGCTTTTTCCTTTGAATTTATTCACAATGCTTAATTTTTGTCTTTGCTGACATCTTTTTTAAATGATTTTTCATTGTCACTAGGATCATAATAGTTCAATGTAGATGGTTCAAGTAACAATATATGTTAAATATGGTGTAATTAGTTTTCAATTATTGGACTTCTAAGTTCAGAAAATTCACTTAAAAATAAGTTTTTCAATTGACATATTCCATTAATCTTTTAAGATAAATCAACATATTTTACCCCATTTAATCTTGTGTATTTAAGGTAGTTGTCTCTTCACCTGAAATACGTTCTCTTTGAGGCAACAGAAGAAACAAACATGCCAGACCAATGATGCAAAAAATTCAAAAAACATCTATGCTCTGAATCCTGGGTCAACTTCCAAGAGGAAGTTTACAAGGTTTCCCCACACAATGGGACATAATATGTTTTGCAGGAAACTTGTTTTTATTGGAAATGCATTATATACCAGCACATAGTAGGTATTCTTTGAAATTTCGCTCTTACAATAACTCAGAGAATGAAAAATACAAAGGACGTATGTGAGAAGTTATAATGGGAATAGTAGAAGAGGGAGCCATAATTAGGAGTGGCTATATATGAATGTAAATGCTTATGTTTTCCCCACATATAATATTGGCCTCTGTAACAGAAATCAACATAACAAAACTCTGTTATTATTAATTAAAAATTTGAACCCTTGTTTGAGATGGTAAAATGTTATATATTTCTTCACTTTGTCTCTGAAAGTTTTTCTTTGATAACTAAATCACTTTAACTATTCTAATCTTCTATATCAGCGTGTTCATCCACTTAGGTGTCCTGAATTACTTTATTTAAATGTCCATGGTGCTCTTTAATTGTTACCTCAATTTGTATTGGAACAGAAAAATTTGAAATGGTAAAAGTATTTCTGTAATTTCTAATAGCCTGCTACATCATCATTTTTAATTAATAAAATTATTATTAGGATTCTTCATTCATTTGTGTTAGCAATGATTTGCTAGAAATGATTGAAGAACAAAACATGTAATAACTTGGAGTCAATTTAAAAACTTAAATATCCTTCTGGTAAGGCATCATCTTGAAAAATCAGGACTAGTTTTATGTGATTGTAAAAACCCACATTTTATTTGATTTTGATAATTACGAATATGGAAAAATCCTTTGTCTTTCATATCATTGAAAAGTTGACAAAACTTGATGTTTGCTCCAAGGCAAAAGATTTGAGGAACCTGTCTCCAACTAAATAAATATCATTATTAATAACATGTGCTTTTGGAGAACTCGCTATCATGGGTGATCTCCATTATTTATTTACCGGGCAGGAAATTTTTCTTGGTCTGTTTTTTAAATTTAGAAGATATAAGCTTTTGTTGAAGAGCCAAAGGTATTTGAAGAATACTCAACAAAAGTAATTAATGAAGTAAAATTTAATAAGGGATACATATATATATATATATATGTAGATTTTACAAATGTTCTGTTCTTTAAAAGCACTCAGAAATTTTGTTTGATGTGAGATGGAAAGCAGTATAAATAATCTGTCTGACTAAATGTACACGTAACAAGGAAGAAAAAGCTTGACAGGTTCTCGCAGGATCAGCATCTGTGAAACATGCGAAACAACATGCATTCACAACACCTTTCCTGTCTGGCTTCATCTGCATTCATTTGTTGTCAAAACAGGTTTCCATATTTAACTTCTTTTTATATATTATTATTATGCCTTTTCCTTTATTTCCTGGAATGATACGTTATTATCTCTGAAGTGAGGAATTATGCCAAGTTCTGTGCACTTCAGTGTGAAGAGTATGGCCCACGACTCTGGGACTCTCTGTTGAAGCTGTGGAAATCAAATGAATAGTCTCAAAGCTTGATGGCCTCTGTGGATAGGAAACTCATTAAAGGCCCAGCCCTCTGTTTTATTTCTAACCACATTTTCCCTGTGGGATTTCAGTGTCTTGCCGGATGAAACCAGCAGGACTCATTACTTACAAAACAATGTTTAGAGTCCTTTCGTGGTATTGGAATGCTTCTGCCAGTCAGGTAAAGAACCTAGGCCTTTATCCTTCTGGAGACAATGCAGCCAGCTCACATACTGCTTGGAAAAGTCATGCCTTTGAATGTAACTGCAGGTGTTGCTTCCAAAGGCTGTTGGTTGGTACCCTCTTATGCAATGTTCAATGGGATAATAGAAAATTCACTTTGGAATTCAAACAAAGTCTCTGAGAAATAGAAATAATAGGAACACAATTTTGAAACTTCCTTAGTTTTTCCCACGAACTACGGACCATGACTAATACCCTCAGGGCAAAAAACATCCCTTTGCCCCTAAGGGATGTATACAATTCAGTGTTTCAAATAAGCAAGTTTCATGACCTCACCAGTTTTGTGGCTTCCATTCATTTACGAGAAAATAAATTTGAGGGAGAAAAGAAAGCCATGTTGTGAGACAGAACTTTAAAACACCCACTCTAATAAAAGATCAATGCATTTGAATATAAAGTAAAACAAATAGGGTTTTCCCCCCTCTGAAAGAAATCATTTGCTTAACTGGATTCCCTAAACCAAATTAGTATAGTTCTTAACTAAATTGCTTGCCTCTCTTTGGTGAGGTGGCTAGTGGCATTTTGGAAATATTCTCAGAACTTGTAAGATTCCTGCAAGAATAATAAGGACCTTGCCATTGTGATATCAAAGAGATTCAATCACTTAAAGTAGTACTATAGGCTTGTCAAGTGGAATTGCTTTTACAGATTTGCTGAATAACTCATCCATAATGGCTGAAAATTTCAGCCATTTTGTTAAAACATCCAAGGCAGAAGAGATTAGCGTGCACTACAGAACAGCACATGTATAATCATGTGGAAGTTTAGAACACGTCTCCCAGTGAAGTACCATTTAAGCATCCCAAGCTTCAGTCATTGCATTATGTAAAACAATGTGAGCTATCTAAAAAGTGAAGTGACTTGTCTTTTGCAGGCTGATGAGACCTCAATTGCATCTAAGATTGGTAAAATGTATTTCTAAACAAAGTTGCTATATTTATGCTTATCTTTATAGATGAGAAGGTCTGTAGAGTTGACTTGAAGAATCTAAAGGACAGTTAAATATAGCAACCACAGAGACGTTAAACAGTGAAAAGTGTTAGCCCTAGTTGCTGAGAAATTAATATCATTTAGATTCTTATTAATAATATTATGATAAACTGACAACAAACATCTGGGTGACCATAAGGATTTTTCTTTTTAAACGTATTTTTTGAGAATGGAGACATGCATGATATTTTTCAATGGGCCAGTTTCAACTTGTAGACTAAGGGCATGTAGTTTCACAATTTTATCTTAATTCTGGAAATAAAATCAGGAAACAAATTGGCAGTTTACAGCTTATCCCTTGAGTCTGGTGCTCTTTACAGCAACAATCATGAAAGTAGTTTCTGGGGGCGTGTTTGGGGAAGAAAAGCATGATTTCAAATGTCAAACTCACCTTTAATTTTTTATATAGAAAATGTCACGAATAAAATACTTGTGGTTTTTATAGTCTAAGACGCAAATAAACTTTGTGGAGAATAAATATTTTTCTCCCACCAACATTTCAGAATTTGAACTTTGGGAATTGTGTTTGGCTTGAATTGTACATGATATTCAAAGGAATAAAAACATAGATATAAAAGTCATTTTAGCTTGAATTTAAATTTATGTGCTTGCTACCTTTTGAAACAATGAAAAAGAAAATAGGCAGTAGAAAAACCCTTGAATAGCAGAATGCAAATGATGACATCATCTTTTAACTGAGTGAAATTTGCTGGAAAGCAGAATGTGGATATCAGAATGTGTTATGACGAGTGTAAATACAACAGTAGTAAGCAATATAATAGAATTCTTTAGCCGGGCATGGTGGTACACACCTTTAACCCTAGCATCAGGAGGCAGAAGCGGGAAGATCTCTGTGAGTTGGAGGTTAGCCTGGTCTATGAAGCAAGTTCCAGGACAGTCAGGATTACATAGAGAAACAAGCAAACAAACAAACAAAGAAGACTTCATAGACCCAGTGCACTCAGAGCAGCAGAGTTGGATATACAGAGTTCATTTACCCTTTTTTGTTCAAAGAACCTAGGGCCCTTCTACAAGTAGACCATAGAGGTGAGCCAGATGCAATGACACCTCAGCAATATCTGGCAGTTTTCACTATCAATCTAGCTTCTGTCATAGGTGAGGAGACCTTAGTGGCTCTACCAGGAATTTCTTTCTCCAGCTCCAGCATTCTCCACAAAATATTGCTACATAGGAGGATTAGAGGATTTATCTTGAAAACACACAGAACTATTTGAAAAAATCAACTAATGAACCCACCCAATAACTCAATTCAAGGCTAAAAGTGGAGATTATTTGATATGTTTCCAATGTGCTGCTTTTTCCTCTTCTTGTTCTTCTTCTTCTGTTCTTGTTGTTGTTGTTGTTGTTCTTCTTCTTCTTCTTCTTCTTCGTTTCCTCTTCCTCTTCTGTTTTTCCTCCTCTTTCCCTCTCCTCCTTTTCCCTGCCTCCTTCCCTTTCCTTTCTTCTCCTCTTTCTTTCCCCTCCTCCTCCTTCTCCTCTTTCTTTTCCTCTCCTTCTCCTCCATCTTCTGTCCTCCTCCTCCTTCTCCTCCTTCTTCCCGTCCTCTTCTTTGTCCTCTTCCTTTCTCATGGTTGCTAGAAACATCTTGCTTTAGGAGTTAGGACTGTGTGGGGTTAGGCAGGACACTATATAAGAGCTTCCCAGTTTTGACCAACTCCAGAATGTTGATCAGATTCCTTGAAGTATTGATCAGACATAGGCTTAAGATTAGCCCTGTTTGTCTGTCTATCCATCCGTTTATCTGTCCATGGGTTTTTCAATCTATTAATTTATTTAATCCCCTGACCTCAGTTTCCCTTTCCCCTCTGTCCTTTTCTTCTAGTCCCTCACCCCTTACCTTCCCTCCATTTCCCCATATACTCCTCCTCCATTTTTCTTCAGAAAAAGGGAGAATCCCATGGGTATTGACAAAACATGACATATAAAGTCTTAGTAAGACTAAGTATCTCACCTTTTATTAAGGTTTGGCAAAGCAACTCGGTATAAGGAATAGAGTCCCCAAGGCCAGAAAAAGTCAGAGACAGCTCTTGTCTCACTGTTAGGAGTCTCACAAGAAGGCTAAGCTACACAATTGTCACATATATGTAGAGAGTCTAGGTCAGTCCATACAGGCTCCCTGGTTGTCAGTTCAGTCTTTTTGAGCTCTTTTGAGCTCAGCTTAGTTAATTCTGTGAGTATTCTTGTGATGTTCTTGACCACTCTGGCTCCTACAATCCTTTCTCTCTCTCCTCAGTGCGATTCCATGAGCTCTGCCTAATTTTTGACTGTGGGTCTGCATCTGTTTTCATCAAATGAAGGCTCTCTGATGACTTTTTGGCTAGATATCATTCTATGAGTATAGCAAAATATTGTTAGCTATCATTATATTGATATTTTTATTTCCAGTCATGTTTGGTTCTATCTTAGGCCTCTTGGCCATTCAGTGTCTGGGTCCTGGTACACCAGGTATTGTCAAGGGTAGGCTCACTCTTGTGGCATGGGCTGCAGGCTGGATCAGTTATTGGGGGACCACTCCCACAATCTCCATGTCACTTTTACCCTAGCAGGTCCCGCAGACAGGACAGACTATAGGTGAAAGGTTTGTTGTCCCAATCCCTACACAGGTCTGACCTCCCTTTTTAAGTAACAGTGTTCTATCCAGCAGCAACAATTGCTTTATTCTGTGAAATCACATCACTTAATGCTCTCAGTGGCCTTGGGAAATCTAAACGCTAGCTTTTAAGGCTCACATTCAAGAACTCTGGAGATAGGGAACATATGGAAAGAGTCACTACTGATTTTTCCCTGTGATAAACTGGAGGCTGTAACCAATGACTTTTCGTGGACAACAAAAATGAATTAGAACCCAGGTTCCTTACTCCTTCATCAAGACTGTTATAATTTCTAAGCTTTATTATGACAAATATAAACTTTATGAATTATAATACAATTTCTCCTATCTTAAAAGTTTTAAAATGGTGGTCATGGTAATATTATTTTAAAGAAAAATGTAGAAGTCAGGAAGATTTTATTGGCATTTCATTCGTTCACTCACTCACTCATTCATTCATTCCTATAATATACAACGTAAACTCTTTTTAGCTTTTACATAGGCTCTGAGGACAAAGTCATAACTGAAATGTACAGGATGCCTTTTCCACAGAGATGAGGTTCCTGTTAGAGCAGAGAGAACTTGTATTACAGAAGTGAAAGGTTTGCTGTCTCATTTGAGTCTTGATAGCATTCAGCAAATGGCAAAGAAAATTACAGAGAACTTAATTTAGGAAAATTCCCTACATAATTTAGATTTCGAGAATAAATGGTTCATATTAGCCACTAATAGGTTAAGAACTATTCTGGGAGGTATGTGGTTTCCATAAATCAAATTCTGCCTTAGAAACTATTGCAGGAAAGTGATCATTTAGATAAACAATTTTATTTGCCACTGCATACACAGTAAAAACAATGCTAAATACAGAAACTTAAGTACTTAGAGACATCAGATAACATCCATAGAGTATAGAGCACGAACCCCTATTCACCAATCAATTTATCTGTCTACACTTAAAATACATAGTAAGTTTGCCATTTTTGATATGGCTCCTTACTTATTCAGATAGTTTTGGGCAAATGGATATTTTGCAAACTATAAGGGAAGCTGAAATTGTCCTGAGTATTATTAATATACGGGAAGGCAGTGTTATTACATGTCGCTAAAAGAGGATGCTTGGATTTTCGCTTCTCATTCAAGACCCTTATTTTTCTATTTTAAATGTTTCTATTCTCCCGTTCCTGACATTTGAATTCATCATTCACGTCTGTGACATGTTTTCATATTATCATTTAATATCGATGTCAGTACCAAACATTAATAAGGGTGCAAACATCTGCTGTTTACTCCGGAATGATTAGCTTCCATATATAATAATGAAAATCTACCCTACTGCAGTGATGTTTTTATTTTTAAAACCTGCAAACATTTTGGATTCTGCTGATGGCTTTCAAAAGGCAATGAATAATCAATATAGGCAGCTTGACTTCTAGCTTCTTAATCTGAGCAAATTCTAGGGTTATGGAGTATAAAACTTATTCTAGATGGTGCTCACATTACCAAGAGTCTACGAAATATATCAGGGCACACAGTTGTGTATAACTTCAAAAGACTAAAAAATAATGCAACAGACGTGGTAAAATCTCCTGCAAATTCTGGGGAGGGAGGCCTTCCATTTGTCTGTTCTTTCCTAAGTTTGCTAGTTCCTCCTAAGTTTGCTAGTTCCACCCTTCCTTAAGTCTATGGCTCAGGCATAATGTTCCCTCTATGGAACTGGCAATGCCTAGTGTGCTCTGAGCAGTATTTACCATATTCTAGGCTCTTCTCAGGTCTGCAGAATACTGCCTCCTTCCCCAAAGCCCCTTACTAGCGTTTTTTAAAAATCTATCAGCATTTAAAATGAAACACACACTTCTAAAGCTTAAAAGATAACTAATCTTTCCCATCATAGCATAAGTAGAAGAATGACCCTGTTAATTTTGGTATAGGTGCTATCCAGTGCATTAATAATTTGCATGCTTATGAATGAGTTCAGAAGGTGCCAACAGCATATTAGAACACTACACCAGAAAATGTGCTGCATAGGCTCCACCAGCCCGAGTGAGCAATTTCTTTTAATTTCTAATTTGTGGAATCATGAAAACATAAATATTACCAATAGATTCAGGTTACCAATTACAATAAAAGTAGAAATTTCATCAATATAGGATGAAGGATGCTAAAGAACTCATTCAGTTGTTCAAGGACAATTGTCTCAAATATAAGAGAGTAAGAACTCCAGAAAACTGCTAATAATTAAATATGTTTTGAGCTTAGGAATACAAAAGTTGGAGGAAGTACTGTATAAATAGTTGAGAATTGGAACAAGATGATGGCATTAGATGCCAAACCCTTAACTTCCCAGATGAGGAATCATTAGAAGATGTTAATTAGAGGAGTGATATTACTAATGTAAAATTTTAGGTAGATAATTCAAATTCTGGCAAACAAACAGTGGACAGTAGAGAAGCAGATAGAGTACAAGGTCTCCTGGGAATGTAATAGCTATGTGAAATGAACTTAGTGAATGACAGGTTGAGGAATGTAGTAGGGTAACTTGAGATTTACAGATTATCCCCTGATTCTGGGAGGATGAAATGTATCGAGCAAAGCAGCACCTGAGGATAAGAACACATCCTCTATTTTGGACAAGACATGTTTGGGAACTTTGAAGAGCAAGAGGTTGAAATTGCTAACTGATACAGACATGTGAAAGCTTAGTAATTGTGTCCCTAATTCTCAGCAACTGCAGTTGGAACTGTAGGATTTGCTTTGCCTTTCAGGACTTTGCCAAAATTTTACCTTCCCTTGTTTTGTTTCCATCCCCTGTCCTGCTGTCCTGTAATGGCATCTTCAGTGAATAGCTTCACTGTAAATTCTCATTGCAGAGTCTCCTTCTGAAGATGTCTATTCAACATAGTAAGGCCATCCATGTAGACTATTTAAAATGAAAAGATTAAAAGTTCAGGCTAGGGAAGACTGCCTCTGTCCCATGGTCCCTTACTAGTTTCTTAATGCCTGCAAGTGTTTCAAATTAAACACGCATATCTAAGCTTCACAGCTAACATCTGTATGTGATAGAAAATAGGCGACTTTGTCTCTCTGGGTCTAGGCTGTTTCCAACTCCATCCACTTTACTTTTGAATTTCATAATTTTATTCTTATTAATAGCTGAATGATATTCCATGTGTACATGTACCACATTTTGTTTTTCTGTTCACCAGTTGCTGGGAATACTGGCTGTTTCTGTTTCCTGGATATTGTGAATAGAAAAGCACAGAACATGAATAAGTATTTCTATACTAAGAAATAGAGTCTTAATAAAATAAAAAGGGTAATAGTTGAGAACAGTAAAATAAAAACTCATGTAGGTGTAAAAAAAGAAAAAAAAAGAAAAGAAATAGTCTTAATTTAGATCTATACCCAAGAGTGATATAGCTACATTTGGTGGTAGATTTATTTCTAACATTCCAAAGGACCCCTGCACTGATATCTAGAGTGGTTTCATCAGTTTGCACTCTGAGCAACAGTGAATATATATATTTCCTTTCTCCACATCCTTGCCATCATTTACTGTTATTTTTTTAAAAAATCAGACCCATTTTGACTGACATTAGATGAAATCTCAAAGAAATTTTAATTTGCATTTCTCTGATGACTGAGGATGTTTAGAATTAAAGAAAGTTCTTCTCAGCCATTTGTATTTTATCTTTAGCTGAGTAGCTACTTTCATCTTTTAATTCCTGGGAGAGTTAGTTTTCTTTAGTGGTGTATCTAC
>JAQHUG010000505.1:845999-875637 GCA_028555095.1 Dicrostonyx torquatus | reverse complement strand
TCCTTTGGGCATGTCTATAGGTTATTCTTGATTAATGATTAGAATTGGAGGATGTAGGCTACTCTGTGACCAGTGTCATCCATGAGCAGTTAGACCCAGGGTATAAAAGAAAGCAGACTGAGAAAGGTAGCGGAACAAGCCTATTAGCAGCACTCCTCCTTGTTTCTATTGCAGTTATTGCTTTAAGTTTCCTTCCTTGAACTCCTGCCCTGGCTGGCCTCATGAATGGATTGTAACCAGTAAGATGAAATAAACCCTATCATCTCCAAGTTGCTTTTGGTCAATATTCTATCACAGCTAAAGAGAAGAAAACTAGCACAGAAATTCATATTGAGTGTGGGGCATTGCTATGACTATCTTGTTTAGTGGAGGATTGTGGAAGTATTTGGAACTTTGGAGCTATTGTTGGGGGAGCTCTGAAGATAGGGATTTTGAGAGAAATGCAAGCAATTGAGGGCAACCTTGTCAAACTCATAAGGATGTTTGAGAGTCCCCCAAAGACTTGTAGGATTGTTTGTGTGATATTTTTAATTAAGAATCTGTAATCTGTGGTTGGCTAAATCTGAATCATTGGCTGTGATTAAGAAGAGACCAGTACAACTTAAATTCAAACTTTGATTTACTTAGAAAGTTGATATCATCAGCATGATTGAGGGCATGCCACTGGAGAAGTATTTATTCAGAGTTAGTACACAGAAACTGTGATTCAGCAGGGCCAAGGCTGTATTTCTTTCTTTCTTTTTTTTAAAGGTTTATTTATTAATTGTGTATACAGCATCTGCCTGCATCCCTGCAGGCCAGAAGAGGGCACCAGATCTCATTATAGATGGTTGTGAGCCACCATGCCATTGCTGGGAATTGAACTCAGGACCTCTGGAAGAACAGTCAGTGCTCTTAACCTCTGAGCCATCTCTCTGCCCCCAAAACACTTATTTTTTTATTTATTATTTATACAGTATTCTGTCTACATGTATGTCTGCAGACCAGAAGAGGGTACCAGACCTCATTACATTGTGAGACACCATGTGGTTGCTGGGAATTGAACTCAGGACCTTTGGAATAGCAGGCAATGCTCTAAACCACTGAGCCATTTCTCCAGCCCCCCAAGGCTGTATTTCAAGCTAGTAGCTGAACTTGGTAATGTATAAGTCTTCTACATGGTACTGGTTTGAGAACTGGGACCACATGGCATGATTGGATTCCCTGCAGAGGATCCAGCAGAGTATTGATAAAGGTGCAGCCACAGTTCCCATGAAGACCCAAGCACACTAGAGAGGCCAGTTCAGTAGAAGGGAAACAAAGGACAGCACTGGGTATTAAGTGGAGTGGGCTTGAGTTTATCAGACAAAGTATGTGTGTTGTTTCTGGAACTGGAGAGTTTTGCACCCAGGAGATAATGAGTGAGTATTACCTGTGAGATACTGAGCTATTCATACTCCTGGAATTTGGTTTTCCTTAAGTGTGATTTTGGTTCTGTTTGAGTACAACTGTTTTTATGCTTTTGTTTCTTTCCTTTGGAATAAAAAGTATTTAAGTTATTTTTGGATTTCATTGGAACCCATGGTTAAGAGACTTTGATATTTTAGAGACTTTGAACTTTCAAAGTGTTGAAATTTTTTTTGACTGGGATTTTAAAGTTGTACGGTGTTTATACTGTTTTGAAAACATAAAATCTTAGAGATGAACAAGAAATGGGGCATAATAGTGATGTGCTTGAGTGTAGGTGGAGGCTGCTTGTTTGTTCCTGGCTGCTTAGTCCTGAAATAACCACACAGAAACTGTATTATAATTAATTCACTGCTTGGCCCATTGGCTGCAACTTTTTATTGGCTAACTCTTACATGATAATTTATCCCATTTCTATTAATCTGTGTATCGTCACGTGGCTGTGGCTTATCGGCTAAAGTTCTGGTGTCTGTCTCTGGTGGGGCTACATGGTGTCTCTCTGACTCTGCCCTTCCTTTTCCCAGCATGCAGTTTAGTTTTCCCCACCTAGCTCTTTTCTCCTATAGCTCGGCTACAGGCCCAAAGCAGTTCCTTTATTAACCAATGGTAATCACAGCATACAGAAGGAAATCCCCCATCACTTGAGTGTGAAGTAGACAAGAGATCAACAGTGATGTGTTTGAGTGTAAAGTAGGCTAGGGGTCAATAGTGATGTGCTTGAGTGTGAAGCACAGAAGGGGTCAATTGTGCTGGGTATATTTTATTATTATTTTTGCTAACTTGTCACAAACAGGTAAAAGTACCACAATTGTAGGACTCCTTCCATCAGATTAGCTTGCGAGCATGTCACTGGAGCATTTTTTTTTAAATGAATGACTTGTGTGGAAGAGCCCAGCATGTTCTTGGCAACACCACCACAAAGAAGGTAGTCCTGGGTTATAAAGAGACAAGCTGAGCAAGCCCTGGGGAGCAAGCCCTGGGGAACAAGCGAGTAATCCACATTCCTCTCCTGTTTCTGTTTCAGTTCCTGTTGTTCCTGCTTCTAGGTTCCTGTACTGAGCACCTGTACCAGCTACCCTGGATGATGGAAAGTCAACTGCCAGAGGAAATAAACCGTTTACTCTCCAGATTGCTTTTGTTCAGTGATCTATCACAGAAACAGCAAAAAAGTTAGGACAATGATATTGGTACCTTATTCTCAGCATCTTTACCAGCCTCTCAGCATCTTCCCCAGCCTCTAATGATAACATTAATTAACAGAGGATTTTAGATGTGTACATTCTTAGTACCTTTGAAAGTGCCTAATAAGTAGTAGATCAAACCATTTTTGTTTCACCAACTATAAAGTGCATTCATTTTTATGAAAGAGACATTTAATTTACCTTAATAGTTATTCATATTTGTGGAGATGGAATTAGAATTCTATGGATGATTGCTGGATAATTTTCTGGCAGGGAAGGAAACTAAACATGAAAGGGATTTAGAATTTTTTCACTCTCTGTTTGCTTTAAAATCTTTTGGTTTAGAAGTGGAAAACAAGCAGGGATGTGGAGAAAGACCACCAGAATAAGAGAATAGATACATTGTTCATGTATTTTCTTCATTTGCATATATTGCCTTCCTTTCCTGGAATGTCACCCTGCTTAAGAACAGATTCTGTGCTTGTTTTATTATCTACTAAAAAACTATCTACTGCCTAGGTCAGCGTCTCAGGTAGAGCAGCTGTTCAGGCTTTATTAAGCAGATTTCCATCTCTTTGCATCAAACACTAGAGAATTTGTCGTAATGCTTGTTTTTCTCCTTTCCACTCCCAGAGTTATGAAGCTCACATTTTATACTACCCTTGTATTTGGAAGTCTTCATTTCAGTGTTTATTTTAAGTTTTATCAAAGTATGTTTTTTTCTATATTTCCTACCTTTACTTTATTTGGTTAAATGATTATAAAGAGATTTACATTGGTTACAAGGAAAATTATCCTAAGTATGTTTTGATCAGATTTCTTAGTTTGGCTGTCCAAGCAAATGTCATGATGATACTTTGTTCTTAGAAATTCACTGTTCCTGTGAAACATCTACAGGAAGAAGACTTCACCACAGCATACTTTGTGTGAAGAATATATATGATTTCCTCAGAAGTTATTCCTTACACTTTTATCAACCTTTTATAAAACTTCCAGAGAGATGGCTGAGCATAGAGGCACACTTTCTTGCTATCTAATGGCACAATGAAATACTTATCTACAACATGGAATAAGATTATCTGACCATGTAGGGTCAACAATAAAACTGGTATGCACCCTATGTCGGGATCTCCAATATCCACACTTATGCCAAAGCATTTAGAAAGCCTATGGTCTAAATCTGTCACCCCAGTTCATTAGAAGTTACCTCAAGTGAGGTTGTAAACTATACCATCTCTAGTCTGAATATGACGAGAACCAATAAACAGAATCCCAAATCACTCTTAAAGCCAATTTATATCTTGAACTTGTAGTAGACTAAGGATCAGTCTTATCAGTGCAATTTCTCATTTTTCCTCATCTTCTTTGACAGCAAATATTTTAGTAATTATAGTCAGCAGTAAAACAGTAAGTCAATGTATAAAGAGGGATTTAGTGGTGGGGCATTAATGCAGGTTCTTGGCCCCTGCCTGTCTTCAGTTTGTGGCATACTATGAAGACTGTTTAACTTTCTTGTTTCCTTAAGGAGACAGGAAGAGGGGGAGCACAGATGAGGTTATTGTGACCTTCTTTATGTCTTTAAAATTTTATAATCCATTAACTGAATAAACTAATTTACATTACTGAGAAATCCATGCACACTTATATGCATAACAAAACATTTCTATTACAAGTAATTCATCTGAGTAGTAATAACAGCTCAATAGTTTTGTTTACATTTATGTGGCAGAATAAATCAGTGAAAGCCCATGCTATGGATGTTGGCATTCATTATCTATATACTTCAATACATTTGAAGGTTCATAGATCACTAAGATTTGCCTCTGAATTTTAGGAAAAGCAAAAACTAAACTCCTACAAAGAGGGTTTTAGGATAATCATTACTACGAATTGAAAAACATTAAATATATGAAAAATACCAGCAGCAAATATAACCGTAATTCATGCTTCTGATAGAGTCCTGGCATGTGTGTGGCTCATCTTTCTATAGTAACATGTTGACAACAGAGCAATAATGATGTTTAATTCAAACAATCTTTTTATGGCAGGCAGGATGTGAAAAATATTTTTGATACATTCATCATGTTTTTATGTTCTGGGATCATCTTGCAAAAGCAGACTAAAATCTTTCTGAAATGTGTGGTCCTTCGATTTGAGCTGCTAGAATATTATGACTCTTTTTGTCTTTTATTTTGTGATTTTGCCAGTAGTTGAAACACGGAGAACAATAGAGTGTACATGAATAGATTTGAGCATCAGCAAAGGTGTAAAGATACTGAAAGCTGACAAAAGAGGAGCGTTAATGAACAAAAATATTCACTTTAAATTCTTGAGTTAGAGATTTGTAAACGTATATCTTCGTGCCATTGAAGGTTTAAGAAAAAACAAATACTTTATTCAAGTGAAACTTATCCTTTCACTAATTCCTAAGTGTACATTATTTCAACTAACGTGGAGTTTATTTAATAGAAATCAAAAAGAAAAAGAAACATTGGTGCTTCCAATCTTTTTGGAGTCCAATCCATATAGGACCTCAAATCCATCCTTTCCTTTATTTATAGATTTATTTTTGCACATTGCTATATGTTCTATACCTCTTGATCTAAAACATATTATTAGCAACTGTCACCCAAAAGACAATTGCTGTATCAAAATGACCTGTCACTACATATAAGAAAATTGATTTAGAAACCCAAGTGCAGTTGTATAGGGCACTTCCCAGGTTTTCTTAGAAAGCTTTCTCATTTCTTCACCATTCTTATTGCACAGGGTTTCCTCCTGCTCTTTGTCAAGCATGTTCTCCTCCTTTCCCTTGAGCTCTCGATGCTGCCAGCTTCAGTGAATGAACTATAGTCAGCCATTCTATGTGCACTTTCAGCATACCAGCCAGGACGAAAAGGAATTGCAAAGAAACCTTACATCTGTACCACAAAAGCACAGAAGCTTTCTCAGCTATCTTTCCCTAAACAGTACAAATTAATGATTTACATGTCATTTACATTAGATTTGGTGTTGTAAGTAATTGAAAGATGAAGTATATGGGAGGGTATGAATAGGTCATATGAAAATACTGCACCATTGATGGATTGTGAGGTCTGTTGGGGACCAGGACCAAAGTCCCAACTAAGAAAAGTGATTTTGCTACCTGCTCACATTTAGCAATCCAGTTTTCTCTACTTGCCAGACTACTCGGGGGATGGGAACACATTCATGCCAGTGTCATGTGCATTTTGATATGACTTTCAGTGTAAAGGACCTCCAAATTTTTGGATTTACCTGACTCAACCTTTGTCCTGATAATGTCTACCTTAAATTGATTCTCACAGAAATATGTTATTACATTTGGTTGATTAAAATAATTTATCTTTATTGAAAAAAATTATTTGCAGCAGAACATGTTTTTGGAGAAATGATTTGTGTCCTTCTTCTTGTCTATGTAGTCCCACTAGTTTTATGTTTATCTAGATGTGAATATCTAGACTTTACTAGATGCCACGACTGATCACTCTAAGGTGAAAGCATTTTATTGGTCTTTGGTGTAGGGTATTGGTAGAATTTCTTCAAAGAAGAACAATTGCTCTCTCTGTCTTTTTTGCAGAATTCCCTCATAGTGCGAGACACCCAACTGCATTCCCAGTTCCTGCCTTTGCTGCTCTGTGCTCTGGTTGCAGCTCGCCTCTGAGTTTCTCTTTCTTCTCCATGGCAAAAATCATATTGTGCTATGCATGTCTCTGAAACCGCTGAGGCAGTTTCCAGAAGCCTTCACTGCTTGGTCACTGGTGGTAGCCTCAGTCTATCAGTGAAATACCCTTGTTTTTACTGTGCAGATTTCTGCTATGTCTGTGACAATTGAACATTTTACAGATAACACAGAGCCTCAAGTCTCTCTTTTCACAGACCTGTATCTGAGGCTCTGTCCATGGAAGAGGTGCTGAAGTTGCCAGTCAATTCTTTTAGAGAATTCAATGTCTGTAGTCTGGCTTCCAATTCCATTTTATTTTTCTTTTAGTCAATAGGATGTATTAGTATACATTTGAAATCCTATTGAAGAGCATATTTGAGTTTTTCATGCACAGGCAGCACTCTGGCATGGCACCCTGATCAGAGGATGTGGCTGTTGACCTCTGCTAAAGTTTGTGTAAGCAGATAGGAGGCTCTGTCTTATGTGTCAAATCTGGCCCAAATAAATCATGTGACACCACATCTTTTCTTTTGGTCACACTGATTTATTTATTCAGAGAACAGAGCGGAGGAAGATCGTTTCCTTCACCAGTAGTCTAAATATTATATTGAATTAATTGAAGACGCCTCCTTTGTTACTAGCTTCAGAGGGTGAAAGGTAAGACATGATGGGTCTGCCGGGTTCCATGTTTTCAGTGTATTCATTGTATGTTCAAGATGAGTAGACAGGAATCAGAGTAGAATCCATTCTCTATTGGCAAGGCAGAAGAGAGTAGAATGGGGGCAGGCATGATAAATGCTAAGTAAGCTGAGGAACTGATAGAATTCTGTATCACTGGAGGTGATACATTACACTAGAATTTAAGACATGTTCTTTGAGCATGAGTTTGTGAATAAAGACAGAAACCAGATGTTTTGTCGCACCCCTCTCTGAGAGCTTTATCATTATCACGATGAAGGAAATTAACGGTGGCTTAAGAAAGCAGGGTCCAAGTGTACCAGCACTAAGTGAAGTAAAGTAAGAAATTAATACTCCATTACCCTAAGGGAAAACACACAATAAATTAGAAGCTAAAAATAATAATTCTTTAATTATATCGTATGTAAAATTCCTTTAGGAATTAGCATATTCTATATTTCTAGTTTTCTCTGCACCTGTGGAAACACTAGAGTTCATCTGTTTCCCATGTTTAGCCTCTGTGATGTAGTAGAAGCCCCAAGAGAAAGGTAAGATAGAATACAGAATTTTTTTTTTTTTTGCGTCAGTGGATGGGTTCTGAGAAGGAAGGGTCAAATGAGAATGAGAAGTTCACTCTCGAATGCTGAGAATGAAAGTCAAGTCTGGGTAAAATTAGAGGTTCTAAGGCAGAAGACATACGTGTAAATTGTCCTGTGTATATTGCAACAAATGTTTTTCTTATCAGTATTCTACAAAATGTCTGAGAGTTAGCCATTTGTCTCTTTGTGATTTTATGACATGAAATTGATAATTCTAAATAGTACTTGGGGAGTTTAGTCATATATATGTTTTATAATAAAATGTTGATAAATGTGGTTAGAACATAATGATGACTCTTAACATAGAATTTGAAATGTCAAAATTTTTATTTACTTGACTAGAAATTATGTTTTTGACTACATTTCTTCAAAAGCATTTTTTCCATCTGTGCTAAAAATTCCAGCAAGATTGTTGTGTATAATGTCATATACATACATATTCATGTTGTAGAACAGTGTTGGTTGGAAATTTTTAAGTCATAATCAATAACATTTCAATGGTTCTTATTATTTCAGGAAAGTCTTATTCTTTGAGGTTTTTCTGTTCGAACTGTTCTGCAGACTTAGAAGACAATGTTGAAGACCCGTCTTACGCTGTACATCTATAATGCAATTAGTGCTTCAAGGTGAGGAAACAGGGATGAAATAGTGGACAATAGAGTGTCATACAGTTGGTGCCAATTGCAGCACTCCCTTGGCAGGCTGAATGCTGCTGTGTCTGTAACTCTGATACCTGATATTATAGGATGTGGAAAACCAGGAAAATCTTCCTATCACCTCCTTCTGAACAGATATTCAACATTTTTGCCCTAACTGTGCTAGACTTTGCATTATGAGTGATTTCCACCAGGCCTTCCCCCAATCCCCTATTTCTTTGTTCTGTGGTCCTTCACTTGTCATCTGGCACTAACTTCAACATAGATGCTTAGCAATTAATTTTCCATGTCAACTTGAGTGAGGTAATAGTTACATAAATAGCAGGCAGGGGGTTGATTCCCGTGTCTGTGATGGTGCTTCTAGAAGTTTGGATCCATGACCTGAGTAAGAATACCCCCACTTATTATGTGATGATAGCAGCATAATTCAATAATAAGAGTCTGGACAGTGAAGAAAGACAGAGAGAATGAAATTTACTTTCTCTTTCTTCCTTTTCCGCAGTTGTAAGTCAGATTCCTGCCTCTCTAGGTTTGACCTTTAGGACTTGCTTCATGGGGCTTCATGTTCTCTGTCATTTGACTTGTAACTTTTGCCTTCAGTTTCCTGGCTCTCAATTCTTCTGATTTGAGCTGAAAATTACACTAGACAGTTTTGGCCCAGTATTTGCATATGGCATATCATTGAGCCTTGGTTATATTATGAGCTCAAATTGTAATACTGCCTGTATTTATTGTTTTCTTATTAATTTCATTACCTCACCACCCCGAAAAAAAAAAGCTCCATAAAAAAGTCATGCTAAGATATCTTCTTGTTTGGCTGAAACATGAAAAACTTTCCTTCAGTAATTATAGATGGCTAGTTGCAGATCTTGCTCTTATTCACCATTTGCTTTAAATGTATGCCTAGTTGTTCAGAAAATTAAGGATTGTTGGGCAGAAGTGGCAAATGCCTTTAATCACAGAACCTGGAAGGCAGAGGCAGGTGGGTCTCTGTGAGTTTGAGATCAACCTGGTCTACAGAAGAAGTTCCAGGACAGGCTTCTAAGATACACAGAGAAACCCTGTCTTGGAAATTCAAAAAAAGAAAAAATAAATAAATAAAATGAAAGACATAAAAAAAAGAAAAGAAACTTATGCATTCAAACCTGGTATGTTTTTGATTTCTCTTGACCTTTTTCCAATTATAGACTATAAATAGGCCTAGTTATAAATCTACTATCTGATTGCCGTAATCTGCAGCAACAGATTATATCCTAGACACAATATTTAAAGTGGTTTGAATAATTCTAAATGTTCAGAACAGCAGATGCACACTTACCAATTATTAACTATATTACCAATTATTTTCATATATGGTCTTTGATATAAACTGTAATGCCTATTAAAAACAAATAATGAATGTAATTATGTAAATCTCACATATATATGAACAAACAGAAGTAGTAACTAAAGTGATAATATTAGGGCTTAGAATTTTTTTCAGTAGAGGAGAGTATTTTATAATTGATGTCATTTAAAAAATTCTCATCCACAATAATATCACCAGAGTGTTGAATTTCAGTTGACATTGCTCTTGTTTTGAGGTTTTCTGTAGTGAGTACCCATCTTTACATATTTGAAGTTCACCACTCCCATAGTAAGGTACTTGATGTCAACTCTTCCACAAACTTTCCAATATTCAGATATTTTAATTATTTTTCTAAACTTCATAATAGTATTCCAGGATTCTTGATCAGTTATTGAATAAAATTATCTCTAAAATAGATATGGGAAATGTGTACATTTTCCATAGCTATTTTTATAAATATTGTTTAGTAAAACCTGATATTCCCTTCTGACATGTTCATTTTGAGTGCTAAACTTCACGTAACAGCATTCTATATGCATTATGTGACAACTCTTTTCCTTAAACCTATAAAGACCACATAATTAGTTTCCCTAAGGCTTGGGTATTTTTGAGCTGCTAGGAGAAACCTCATTTTTAAAGACATATATTATTCCTTTACACACTACTTTTATTAATTTGCCAATATGTTCTTGTAAACATGGTGGTGAAGCTTGGCTTTGTGCCATCTTTATTTAATGTTAGAATTAGGGACACAGAGTTATACATAATGGTTTTGAAGGGTTCCCTCTATGTTTGGTTACCTTTTGTAATTAATAAAGACATACTAATAGCCTATTCCTTGAAGACTTGATTTTTTTTTTACTTTCTAATTGAGTGCTTTTAAGTGTTGTCATTTGTCTATTAATTTGTTATTGTCTATTGCTTCCAGAATCAAATTCATACTGCTGTGATAATGAGCCTATCTTTATTTTAAACATAGACATAATATTCTCTTATCTACATCTTGTTTTTTTTAATTTTAAAATTTTAATCACTGTTCCCTGCAGAGTAACATGTTTTTGGGAAAGTGAGATTTACATTTTTTTTTTTGGTGTGTGTGGTCACTTTAGATTGTGTGTGCTGGTGGTTTTCTTCAAGTGCCTGCCAGGTCTTGGTTATCTTTTCATAGATGTAAAGTGTAAATGAGGTTCTAGGTTGGACACTTCTGGTATCTGAAACAGAGTTTCAAGATATCTGCAGACAACAGAGCAGTTGCTAATGGGATTTGAAAGCCATTCTTGTCATTTCACACTCTCTAGTCTCTGGTTATGAGAACAAACAGGCCTAGGACAGTATGAGTGAAATGAGAGTGGATAGAAATGACCATTTCCTCCCAGTCCAAAATTATTCGGCCCTTAAGACTGACAGAAAGTTATGAGGAACGATTTCCCTTATCTATGTTTGAGGTTGGAAACCTGTACAATTTCAAAAGTCCAAGTTAAATTTTCCTCGCTTTCTCTCAACAATTCCAAGATAAGAGCAGTTCTAATATACATACACATAAGTTCCCGTTTAAGATTACACACACAATCCTAGGCTTTTGCTCATCAGTAAGAACTTAAGCAGAACCCATGTGTTTCCTGTGTTCACCATAGTTTTCCCACCATCAGTTAATCATCTCTGGGAAAGCTATCACATACCCACTCAGAAGCATACCTAATTAGTATCCAAAATATCTCCTAGCCCAAAGCAAGCTGATAATTGAAATTAAGTGGATATGCACTGTTTATCAGATTCTCTGAGCAAAATGTCCATTTGACTTCCATCTATCTTCCATGATATCTTTCTAAAGCACAAATTAAAAAAGTCATTTTATTTCATAATACTTTCAGTGATTTCCCCCCCCCACACACAACATAGATTCTTTGAAGCAGCCTTCATACCTCTCTATAGTTGCCAGAATCACACAGTTAATTGACCATGAGCTATAACTCTGAGGTTATCAGTCAGCTTAGATATTTCCTCCATTAAGGTATTTTCTCAGCTATTTGATCACAACAGTGGAGAAACTAAAATAAATACTTGAGGAAAAGGTATACATTGAGTTATAAATATTAGAAATTCTGAGTATCCAATGAATCAAATTGTTGTGTCTGTTTCTCCTACTTTCTCTGGACTATACAAAGCAACTACCTTTAATGATATGACTCTACTGTCTAGTCATTCTCTTGATGAATTAGGTCTTGCTTTCTTTATTTTAATCCTCCTTATTTTCACCTAAATGATGATAGTGATTTTTGATTATTATTGAGACTGAGTCTCAACAATAGAAGCAGGAGTTTAAACCATCAACAAAGATATACAAAGCAATAAAGGCAAAGAAAACAAATACTATAAAGGCCTCCATTCTTGGCAGTGCATTCGCCCATATTGCTATGATCTTAATTATAAAGTGAGCTCCTGGGATTCATTTGTGATCAAATTCAACATTAAAAATAGCATTAGCACATTTTTGCTGATGCTCTTTGGCCTGGATTCTTTCAAGAATGTTAAATCTGATCGTATAATTATAGTTCTGACTAAGTAACCCAATTGATAACATAATGCAATAAATGATGACAGGAAGAGGAAAGGAGATGTTTTTAAATACATTTTTGGTGTTTCTAATAATGTTCTATTTTTTTCATCTCCTGAGACACAGAGTCCTTCCTAGAAACTTTACTGTCATGGTAGTACCTGCAGAGTGATACCACTAACAGACCTGGCTGCGTGTTTCCGAGCAAGAACAGCTGTGCAACAGACTGTCTGCACAGCCTTCGTTTCGGGATGCAACTCAGATCCCTGACACTGAGGCAGCACCGCACCAGCTGGCTGTGCTCAGTGCACTGCTATTCCTGGATGATTTACCTGTTCTCGGTCTTGTCACCTTACTCTTCCTGCCGTCTAATTAAAATCTTCATTCCTGGATTCACTCTGCTACAAATCTGCAATGCTTTCTGTGTTCTCTCTGAGTTTAAACTGGCCATTTTTACTTTATGATACATGATTTATTTTTAAATTCATACAAGATGCTTGATTATTTATTTGTGGTATATTTTAGCTCTCTTGTGGAGTCTCGATCAGAGTAATCCTCTTCTAATGTATTCATATAGCGTAAAGATCTAAATTTCCTAATCAAAATCATGTCAGCAAAAGTAGAGCTGCTCTTGGGATAACATTTTAGTCTAGAAAATGATTTTCCTTTAAAAAGGATTCAATGGACATGATGACATAAAAAGAAGTGGCAAAATTACACACAATCAGTTCACATAATCAAAACAGCAATGTTTTGTATTCAGCAAGGATTTCTTTTCTACTGTAATAAATGGAACAAAATAGTCTTTTTGGAAATCTGCAACTGCGTTACGTCTACAAATGCAGTATGACTAGCTTTCTATGGAATTAAGAATGTGGATTTTCAAAACTTCAGAACAAAGTCTCCCTTTGAGACATGGTCCTTAAATATATGTTTAGATAATATCTTATCACTGACACTGATACTTGGCTTAAAATTTATTAGAGGCTCTATTAAACTAACATGTTTATTTTTAAAATAGCACAGTTTATGCAAGTAGATGGAAGAGTTGCATTTTAATCACAAGTACATTAAAAATAAACAATATATGACCTTAAGGAGAATTTCTGGATTACCAAAAACAGCTGTTCCTGTGTGTAAGACACACAAATATCCTCTGTTCATACTTATATCAGCATAACATACTGCATGTGTTTCATAAGGTGGGCTGGTTTCTACTCCTGTTAAAAGAGGGATCGTGTGTAGCACAATTTTATAATCCTGTAACTTACATTTATGATATAAAAATGATTATTAGATGTCTTCATGGAAACTGAGTGAATATAGGTGATTTTTGTGTGGGCTAAGAGATTAAAGTAAGATGTGAAATGATGCTCATTATTATATCTAAGAGGCAATTACCAAGTCAGTTAGCATGAGCCTGTGTGCATAGATAAGACAAATATTCTGTTTTTAAAGTATTTTTTAAATTTATAATAATAAATTTGCATGTGAAATTATCCTGGTTATGTAGCCACTTCCTACTCAATAATCAAATGAGTTTTTGGTCTTTTCTGCACTTTTGTTGGTAGGAATTTGATTTATGGTGGACAGCTCTTTACTTTTCATGATGAACCACAGCCTACTCTGTGAACTCTGTGACAACTATTTGAAGCACTGCAATAGCTAGGCTACATTAGGAGAACAGACAAACCGTAGGAGAACCAGAGTTGGCATGGAACTGATGAACTCTCCTGGTTGTTAGGCTGCCTCAGTCTATTAAGATGTCTTCCTAGGCAGGCCACAGCTGCTTACAGAAGTCTTTTCTATGAGTCTCAAAGCTACCACCAAACTTTACCACTCCACTGAGACGTAAGCTCTCTGATGGAGTACATCTGCAAGCTTTCCATTTCTCTGAAGTTCTTTCTTCTGATTTCAACACACAATACATGTCAAGAAATTAAGTCTGTATGCTTAGTTAAAGCAAACTTCAAAGATATGTAACAACTTATAGATTAGAGACCAAATAGATGACTCAAAGGTTAAGAGTACCTGCTGCTCATGTCGAGGACCTGGGTTCAGTTCCTAGCACCCACATAACAGTTCACGCCCCTCTATAATTGCTGTTGCAGGATCACTGATGCTCCCTTCCGTCTCTGCCAGCATCAGACAAGCACATGATGTATTACACACAAGAAGGCAAAACACTCATACTCAGATATTATGTGCATGTCTGGTGCCTGCAGCAGTAAGTAAAGGCACTGGATCCCCTGACCCAGAATTACAAATAGTTGTAAGCCACCGTGATGGTGCTGGGAATCAAAATCAGGTGCTCTACAAGATCAATAAGTGCTCATATCACTGAGTTATCTCTCCAACTCTCTAAATATCTTGAAAGAACAAATTTCCTTAATAAACTTTTATGATTAATTATAAAAATGTCTAAATTAACAGTTAAGTAAATGAGTAAACATATTTATTGTAGGTAACTATACAGCTAATTATAAACTTATGCATAAAATATTACACAATTAATTACATTGTATTTAAGATAATTGTTTATATATATAATTATCTTACACGTGTATTTATTTTTATTTTCAGATTATCCACTTTAATCTACAAATAAATGAGGATAGTTAAGCAAATAAATATGCAATATGATTAAACATAATTTTAAATTAAAGGAGATCAGCATAAATAAGATTTTTCAAGCTCAAAAAAGTTAAGAAAAGCATAGACAAAGCTACAAGTTCCTACTGTAACAAGCAATAGCAAATACACTTTTCACACACACACACACACACACACACACACACACACACACACGTACATCTGTTAGTGGTATTCTGCAGGTACTACCATGACAGTAAAGTTTCTAGGAAGAACTCTGTGTCTCAGGAGATGAAAAATAGAGCATTATTAGAAACACCAAAAATGTATTTAAAAACATTTAAAAACACACCAGTTGCCTGTATAAGATATGACATAATCTTGTAAGAAAACTATGCAGGGACAGTGGGAAAGGTTCTGCAGTAAAACACATGGCAATACGCAAATCCTAACCCAGGGCACAAGGCCTAAGCAAGGTCATCCTGCTTGTAGGGCATGATTACACAGTCTGCAAGAGACTGATGTTGTAGGGCCTGACCCCTGGCAGGTAACATACACTTGCCCTTGTATGTGTGATGGCAGAACCAGACCTCCAAAAAGGCTCTGGTGAGTTATCAACCATCCCAGATGGAAATACCTTGCCACTTTACCCTCATCACTATTCTGACACGAAGACACAATAATTTCCAACATGTTACATGAAATTGTGATTTTTAAGTAAAGAAAATTGTCAGTAATTTCATTTGCATCTTACTAATAGAAAAGACTAAGTGACTTTGATTCAGCCCTAGAAGATACTTAGTTCACAATTTTTTTCTCTCTTGAGTATTTTCCCTCCCTTCTTTCCCTCTCCTTTTCCTTTCCTTCCGTCTTTATAATATATACCACATTCTGATATATAGCAAGGGATATATATTCCTGTTTAAGTTATTAAGTACATTTGTATTTTATATTATATACTGCTATGGTTTTATGATGATAGCTCATAGTTTAGATTTAACAAACTATGTGAAAATCGTAGCCAATCCTAGTTTCAAATGAACACCATACACATTGATATAAACACTTTAAAAGATGTGATCCAAATATATTAGGCACACACCAATGTATGTGGTGTTAAAAACCTTCGGGCCTGAAAACAAAATGCTTAAAATGAGTAAATAAAGATTTGCTGGGGCTGAGTATAATTTTAGCCAGACTGCAAATATTAATTCATTAGTTGGAAGCCTGCTTGACTCTTGGTCCATTTTCCCTTTTTAGGTATCCAAAGATAAAAAAAAATGACACCATCTGATACCTAGAATTACCACTAAGTAAACTTTTGTACTACTGAAAATGTGCATCAGGTGCTTGGGTAGAACTGCGGGGGAAGAAATGCCCTTGTCATCTGGCAAGTTTTGAAAGTCTGCGTGCTGCTGAGTTAAGAGGCCCCTTTCTTCCAGAAGGCCAACTTTAGTATGTGGAAAACCCTGCATTAATTTGCTTCTCCATCAGCTTCATAAGTCTAATCCAATGGTTTTTGCATGTATGCTCATGTGTATGTGTGTGTAGAGATGTGTTTCTCATGGGAGGGCACAAGTGAAAAAGAAGGTTATGTGTCAGCTGTCTTCCTCTACTTCTATACATATTATTTTTATGACAATAGAATAATAATATAGCTAAATAAAATAGCTCAACCTAGAGCTCACTGTTTTGGTGAGACTGGCTGAACAGTAAGTTCTCAGGAATTGAGTGTTTACTCTCCCCAGGACGGGGGTGACAGACATACATCCACAGAGCTGACTTTCGCATGGATTCTGAGGATCTGCACTCAGATCCTCATGCTTGGACAGCTAGTACATCGGCCATTCAGCCATTTCCAGCCTAATCCAATGACCACTAACATGTAAGAGCTATAATTAATATATAAAATATACTTTATTTGCTACCGTTGTAATACTACAGAAAACTACAATAAATGAGGGAAATGCTCAGTGGTCTTTTTAAATGAAATAACTGTAGATATAACTCCTCCTTTGTGTTATTTTCAGTATACAGTTTCAGCTCTTTCACCTTATTTTATAGTAAGAGATTTTTAGGTTAAGCATGGGCACTGGAGAGGAGCGAGTTTATGTCCTTTGTTTCAGATGAGCAAACTGGTCAGAGAGGGTGGAACTGGGATGAAAGTGCATGTCTCCTGACACGTCTCATTTTGTTTTGCAGATGATACAAGAATAAACCAGCTTAATGTGCAGTAATGGGAGCCACCTTAAAATCAGTTTGTCACCTACCACATATAGATAAATAGGTACTCCATTACAAATGCATAAAATAGTTACCACTTAAGGTTGATACAAGGACTGACTTGTTTATGAGGTGGCATTTTACCCACAAAGCAAAACTTGTCTATTATGTTTAGAACAGAAGTGAACTAAAGCCCGAGTCATTTATTAAATATAGAGGATAAGAATTTTAGAACAATGAACTTAGAGGGTATGATTACTATTTGTGGAAAGTCCATATTCCTTCTAATATAAGTTGCTTGATAAAAATGACTGAGGGTTTTCCCCCACCTTATGCTATCTCCACAGCTTCTGACTACATCCCTTTAACTAACAGAAATGCAGCCTATTCGTACTTTTCTCTCTCTCACTGCATCAGTTTCAATTCCATTTTATATACTCGCTTTTATCTAGGTGTCATATTCTTCCTAAATGACAGATTGTAATCTTGCTAGAAAAGATGAAACTCACAAAAGGATGGATTTGATTTTCAGAGATGTGGTATAGTCAGGTGGCAGCTACCTGGAGATGAGATTCCAAGAGATTTAGAATTACGTGCCCTTTATATTAACCCTTGACCCTATGGGCACAAAAACTTCCAGGAAATTTCTTTAAAAAATTGTTTAAGAAGAACTCATCCTTCAGGTATCTGAGAATCATCCTAAATCTCAGAGTTTTAACATCAGAATAAGAATTAAATCTTCAAATTCTATCCACCACTTTAAATATATGCAAATTAGTCATATGTTTGGTCTTTTAGTATAGTGAGAATACATGTATGCCATCTATTTGAAACATGTAGGAGTATAAATAAGAACTGGAGGAAGCTCTTTTGGAGTCTATACCCTAATGAAGGAATCAAGCACAGAAAGAGATACTAAAACAGTGCTTCTGACTTCTAGGGGTTTGTAAGGCAGGAATCATGCCCAAATATGTTTTGATTTTATTTGCAAAAATGTATATGTTTCATAGAGCTGAAGTTCTGCACATGACTAGTTATGTTTCCCAAGAATTTGAAAGGAAAATGGCTTGAAGCAGAAAAGAAGTTGGGGAAATGTCATTTTCCTAAACTGAATTTCATGGTAGAAAATTTAATCATTGTACAGTTTAATATAGAACCGCATTTAGTTATGAACCGGGATATTAACATTCAGCAATATATCATCTCTTCATTTCAGTGTAGTTTTCATGCTTAGGCCTTGGCAATATTCTGTTTGAGTACAGTCAGAACCAGTTACTTTGATCCATGGGAGGCCCCATTTTAAGGGCTTCATCTGCACTAACTTACATAACCAGCCAGCTCAAGAAAATGACATACATTATCTTTGTTTTATAAATAAGGAAAATGAAGCCAAAGAAGTGGTAAAAAGTGGACATTTCTTTAAAGAGTTGGTTGGTGATCCCAAATTCAAGAATTTAATACCTGTATTCAGGTAATCCCACATGTAATTTGAGCAATAACCTTATACATTCAGAGTAAATTTTATAAATTCTATGCTAACTAAACTCCCTTTTATTAGTAAAGCCTAGAACTAATTCTCTAAAAACACCAAAACTTATCTTTACATTTTATTTTTTCAGGTATTGGCAATTATAATCACATGTACAGGAAGACATATGAAAGTTAGATATAGAAATATAATAACTTTCTTTCTTAAAGTGTCTTTTTAGGAACCTGCAAGATGGATCTGTCAGTAAAGGTACTCACCATTAAGTCTGATGACCTGAGTTAAACTGGGTTAACTGGAACTCACAGAGTTGCCAGTTGTCCTCTTACCTCTGCATGTGAGCATGGGCATATGGGCATACACACATTTATGCACAGACATAAGTAAATGTTTAAACTTAATTTTTATCTATGTTTAGTTAATGTACTACATGTACTTATTAGTGATAATCTTATTTACTTTCCTAGTAAAATATTTTCTCTTGTTCCAAACTTTGTGTGTGTGTAATTTTATCCTCACCATCTTTCCGCCAAACACTCTATCTTAAGCCATCATCACCTTGGTAAAAAAATTAGTCATAAATGAACACTAGTTTTTTTTCTTTTTTCTATTTCTTCTTTTTAAATTTCAGTATATCTAGGTTTGGATCTATTCTTCATTTTAGATGGCTGCCATGGCTTGTGGGTTATGGTTCTGTCTCTGAGCCTGGGAAAGATACTGCAAAGGAAAAGGCAGAATGATGTTCTATATGAAGAAACACACTGTCCTGATAGCTCAAGCAGGGTTCTCTACCAATGCTCTTTATGCTGTGTCTCAGCCTCTAAGAAGGCACATATGGATATTTGATCAAACCCATCTAAAATGCCTCCAAGCATGCCCCTTATATTTCTATGCCCACCATGTTTTTGTCTATTTGAGATGTGTCTTCCCTAAAATGTAGCAAGTGCTGGTTCCACATGAAGGAGCAGCTTGGGAGTAAGCTGCAGCCTGAGCAGAGGGAGCCACTGTGAGCTACTTCATACTTTGCACTTCCTCTGCCTTTCAGAAAATTTCCCCTCCATCTATAGGCCAGACAATGCTCATTAGTTCCTGTTCTAACCAACATCTATGTGCCTTGGATTGCAAGCTAGTTCCGTTAATTGTGTTCAAAACAAACAAACAAAAAATTGTTCAGTTAAATCATGAAAATTTCAGCTATGTCTTCATTTTTCCCTGCCGGACTATGTACTGGTAAAATTAAAAATTTAAATCAAGCATTGTAGAGCCTTGGTGAGAATGTGATCTGAGCCTCTAGCTAGAACTAGAAATCATCTGAAATAATAGTTGTCCTAACATAGTTCAATAGTGGCCAATCTTACATGCTGTATGGAGTCCTTCTTATATTTCATTCATTTTGTATTTTAGTATTTATCGTTTATAACACCACTCTTATGTCCAGAGTCTAGGTCAAGTAAGATATCACATTTGTAGTTGATAAACAATATTTACTTATAAAATCTATTATGAAAGTTCTGACTGCTTTTGCTTTTGTTTTGCCAACTTGAAACAAGCTAGAATCATTTAGGGGGAGAGGACTATCAACTGACCGAAGCCTCCAAAAGATAGGTTTTTAGGCAAATCTATTGAGTATTTTTGGGATTAAAGATTGAATTGGGAGGGTCCTGCCCTCTGTGGTTGGTGCCAGCCCAGGGTAGGAGTGACTTCGAATTTCATAAGGAATGTCCTAGTTACTTTTCTACTGCTGTGACAAAACACCATGACCAAAGCAATTTATCAAATAAAACATTTAATTTGAAATTCAAGGCTCCAACGGATTAGAATCCAAGTATATCATGATGGGGAACAGAGGAGAAGATAGGCGGGCATGACACTGCAGCGGTACCAAAGAATCTACCTCCATCCACATGTAATAGCCTCTCTCTCTCTTTCTTACACACACACACACACACACACACACACACACACAGAGAGAGAGAGAGAGAGACAGAGACAGAGACAGAGCGAGAGTGAGCGAGAGAGAGAGCACGTGGTAACTGGGAGACATACCTCTTCCAACAGGGCCCTACTTCTTAAACATTCCCAGAATGTCATATCAACTGGGGAATGATTATTTAAATATATGAGTCTATGGAGGACATTCTCATTCAACCACCACAAGGAGCAAACCAGAGGTAGCATGCTCTTGCTTCAGACTGACCTCAGGTTCCTGCCTTGACCTCCTTTGATGACGTGAAAGATTAAGGCAAACAAAACGTTCGTCCCTAAACTGCTTTTGGCCATTGTATTTTGTTATAACAGTAGAAATCCTAACTGACACAGAAATTGTTATGAGGAGTGGGATATTGAAATGAGAGACTTACTGTGTGTTGTGGAAAGGACTGTGGTGACATTTGAATATTCTTCTGGAGAATCCACTGAGTGGTCATAGTTAAGTGAGCAGTCCAATGGGCGGTGCTGGGTGGTGGTGGCGCATGTCCTTAATCCCAGCACTTGGAAGGCAGAGGCAGGTGAATCTCTATGAGTTTGAAGTCAGCCTGGTCTACATAGTGAGTTCCAGGACAGCAGAACTGTTTTACAGAAACACCCTGCATCAGAAAATAAAAGGGTAGGAATGTTGTGATAAATGTAGATGATTGAGGCCTGGCTTGTAAAATATCATGGTGGCTCCGGAGTTCTTTATTCTAGCAGAACCATTTGATATTTTGTATTAGAATCTGTGTTTTGTTCAACTGAGACTTCAGAAAAGGTTATGATTAACAAGTGTCCAGAACCACTAAAATGAAAGCTTTGCATTTCTGGGACAATTAATGCTATCACCTGGGGATGAGGAATTGTTTACAATCAGGAAGAGATCAGCATCCCTGAGGTGAAATCTTCTGGAAAATGTTTCTTCAGAGTCAGCACACAAAAGCTATGCTCCATATAGTACCAGGGCTGTAGCCTGTGATGGCAGTCAAGATTTGTAATGTGGAAGTCTCCCGGGTGGTACTGGTTTTGAAAGTATGGAAGGTCAGGGAGATTTGCAGAGTAGGCTTGGTAAGCCATGGTAAGCAAACCAGTAAGAAACATTCGTCCATGGCTTCTGCTTTCAGCTCTGCTTTCAGGTTCCTCTCTTGAGTTTCTGCTTTGGCCCCCTTTAATGATGCAAAAGTGTAAGCTTATAAAGTCTTTCCTCTGACACTTGTTTTTGGGTCATGGTGTTTTAACACTTCAATATACAACTAACTAAGGCAGATATATCACTTCATCTGACATAAAAAGAAAATAAAAATACAAGCTTTATATTGTAACAAAACGGCTACTCACTATTTCAACTGTTTCAGCCTTCATTTGTGATGTAACATTATTTATAGTTACCCCTCCCATCAAACCTTGTTTTGCTCCTGGATTATTATTAAACAAATATTATATGTGTTTTCATGAGAATATCTGGCCACCAAACTTTTAGTCATTTGAAAAGTAGCCACAACATGTACTTTTTGGATCAAGTATTGCTGGAACATACAAAAAATGTCAAGGAGCTAATGATACTGTTTTGTGGAAACAATGTTCACCTTAAGGTAGGCAGCTTCATGCTTCAGTTCTCTGCATCTGTGAAGGTAAGTGGGATTTATGTTGTTCTAAAAGTGTATTAACTTTGTCTTCAAAGTATGTTTCAATGATTACAATTCTAAGTGATGGTAATAAAGTTAGGTGGTCCTTTACACTTGAAAAATGGTGACTTGAACACTGTACACAAAATGGATCTTCCAACTTGGAGTTTCAGGACTTTTCATGTGCAAAAGTACATTGTAAATAGATCAAGGTTGGCACTGCATGCTGCATTTCTTAAATATATCCATATAATGAAACTGTTTTAGAGATGACTGTTTACTGAAGACTGCTTAGATAAGTGGTGACAGGCTAACATACTGACATCTGAACCTGGTTATCTTGGGCTTAAAATTAGAAGTTACAAATGACTATGTAGCTTAAAAATTATTTGCACATGCAATAGAAACTTAAAGGTAGCTTCCTTTCTTACTTTTCTTGAAGCTGTGACAGGGTCTAAGCAGCTACCTCACAAACTTTGCGACATTACCATCTCTATTCAAATCATTGCATCTACTCATGTACTGCCTTTTCCGAAGGACCATCAGTGCTGTCTCAGGTCCCAGACTTCAAGGCTCTCATGCTATGGCTAGACAAAAAAGACCAACACAAGAAATAATTAAATCTTCCGTGTACCACATGCCAGGTGACAAATATCATATAGTAGGTGTTCAAGTTAGGGGGTCATCAACAAGAACTAAAAAGGTGAGAACAGGATTTTTAGAGAACTTAGGAATTTAAATTTGAAAAATTACAGGGCACGTAAGAGGCTCATGTGAGAAGTCATTCTGTTCTCCTATGAGAATAGTTTCATAGAGAAACAGGATGATAATTTTGAATTATACAAACAAATCATAGAAACTCTCATAACTAAGGTAATAAGTGGCTTTGCTCTTTATTGATGGAGATTGAACATATTTGACTTTAAGGAAAGAGGTACAGCAAGGGGTCTGCCTGACAATGTATAGATCTCACCTTCCAGAAAGAGTTCATTACATCAGGCATGTTTTTCAAGAGTCTGCATGCCTTTGGAAATAAGACAATTTATAGCATTTGAGACATTTCCGGACAATGCCAAATCTAAACGACATTGCAAATCTAAAAAATAACCCTGAAATACTTGTCACAGAAATCACCTTATTGTCATCTAATCTTGAGGCTATTGGCTTGGGATAGTGGAAAATCACCAACACCAAAAAAAATTGTAGATTCTGTAATTTCCCTGTCTTTATAATTTTTCTTTTTTTTCTACAGCTAAGTTTTTATTTTAAAGAAATCCATGTCCTCCCTTTTGACTAGTAAAGATAAAAACTTGGAAAATGTTTCCCCAATTGAGAAGTTATTTCGCAGTCCTGCTAGTTTCAACTAAACTAGGGAGGAAAAGAAAAACCTATAATAAGCTGTAATTATTTTCGCCACTGTAAGAAGTTGCACAGGGTGTTAGGTTCTTTAAAACCAATATGTTGTTCTCAAGATTTTTACCATTTCATATGCACACAGCTCTAGTTAGAGACTCTGAGAATTACCAAATCACTTTTCATCTCATCTCATTAATTTCAACTGGAATTCTGATTATTCATTAATAAAAGCTGTTGATCTAATCACTGAAGTTATGTTTCAATAGTCCATTGACTTTCTTTTGGTGAATGACAAGCCTGACAACCTATGAATGTGAAAACAGAGCTACCAGTCCAGGTCTGTCATTAATCAGAAACCAAAAACCATGAACATTAACTAGTACTTTTAAACAAATCATTATTTTCAGACTCTAAAGTATTGTCAGACTTATAGCAGGGAACCTGAAGGTGACAACCAAAGACATAAATGGCTTGTGTTTCTAATTTTTTTCCTTCATGTCAAAGATTTATAATGAAGGACACAGGCCTAAATAAATATGCCATAATGAATCAGTGGAAAGCTGCTATACAAATTAAAGGAAAATGTTAGAAATCAAAGCAGTGAGGATGACGACAACACTGTTGAGGAGCTACTCCACCAGGCCAAAATCAATTCCAGTGTTGTCATTAGATAATGCAAACACATCTGAGAAAAATAGGATCTGAAAGGCAATGTGCATTGGAGGATCTGTTAGGGACACAAAGCGAGCTAGCAAAGCAAAGGGCATCAGAAGACAGTCATTTCAGCTGAACTGCCGTGTTACTTGTAGGTGAAATGCCCTCAGAAAGACAGAGATTTATATTATCTTTTTGAGAGCATGTGAGAGTACCCTAAGGATGCCTATTCAGTATTATACGGTATCCATAAATAAGGAAAATATTGAAGCTGGTAAGTAGGTAGAAGGACATCACTTTAATCTAGGAAAGCCTGGACCTTACATTCAAGGGTGTTCCACAGACACAAAAGCTCAAGTCAAATAAAAAAGTCACTTGAATTTAATAAAAAAATAATTTCATTTCCAATTTCCTTGCTTCATTTGTAAATATTAAAAATATTTTTCTTAGTACACAGTTGAATTCAGGTACAGAGTAGGGCATGGTAAGACAGAACAAAGGAAGTGAAGGCATGACAAACAGGAAGTCTAAGACCAGCCTAGGCTTCAAAGTAAAACTGTTTCAAAGAACCAATTGCTATAAAAGTGGGTTTATGGTATAGCACTTGCCTCAGATGACATGAGTTCAATCCCCAGACTGCCACACTGAAAACAATGCAGATTTTATGTACTGCTCTCCTATTCTACATCATGCATTGTCCCAGAGCTAGTATGGTCCAAATTTTTACCCAAAACATCAATGCAATCTATTTTCCTGGAGAAACGTGGAAGGTTTTGAGGCTTCACCAGTATCTACTGCCTTCAATAAGTTCATCTCCCTTCCTTCTGGTTTTCCTTTTCTTTCTCCCATAAATGGTGCCATACACACTTTTATGCTATACTTTCATATTTTTTCTTTACTAAGTCTCAGAACATGAATATTTTTTATATTAACTTTATGGCTAAGAAAAATTTTATAAGAGAGAAATTTTGGATGTCATTTTAAAAATAATTTTACATCCCAACTGCAGTTTCCTCTCCCTCCTCCTCTCCTCCCAGGCTCCCCACTCCCCACACTCCATTCCCACCCCCTAATGCACTCCTCCTTCATGTCTGTTTTGGAAAGGGCAGGTGTTTGATGGTTATTAACAAAACTTGACACATCAAGCTGCAGTAAGGCAAAGCCTCTCCCCATATATTAACGCCCAGTTAGGTAACCCAGTATGAGGAGTAGGGTCCCAAAAGCCAAGAAAAGACTCAGAGACAGCCCCTGTTCCTACTGTTAGGAGTCCCACATGAGGACCAAGCCACACAACTTGCATATATATGAAGAGTGCCTATGTCAGTCCCATGCAGGCTCCCTGGTTGTTGGTTCAGTCTCTGTGAATCTCTATGAGGTCAGTTTAGTTGATTCTGCAAGTTTTCTTGTGGTGTCATTGACCCCTTTGGCTCCTACTATCCTTTTTCCCCTTCTTCTGCAAGATTCCTCGAGTTCTGCCTAATGTTTGGCTCTGGGTCTCTATCTATTCCCATCAGTTGCTGAATGAAGCCTCTTTGGTGACAGTTGGACTAGGCATCAATCACTAAGTACAGCAGAATATCACAAAGCACCATCACATTGACTTTTTTTTTCCCTACAGTTGTGATGGTTTTATTCTAGATCTGTGCACAACACAGCCAGTGGTGTCTGGTGCTTCAGGCAGTGTCAGGGGTGGGTTTACTGTACCGGCATGGGCTTTACATTAGACTGGTCATTAGTTGGTCACTCCCTCAAGAAAGACTTGAATATGAACAAGACTTAAAACACTGGAATTTATAGTTAAAACAAATATGGGAAGTCTGAAAAGAGTGGACTGGGGAGATTATCAGAAGGTAAAGTGTCATGCAAAATGAGGACCTGAGTTCAAATCCCCAGAGCCCATGCAAATGGTGGACATAATGGTGTATCAGTCATCAGAGCTAAGGAAAGGAAATTCCTGGCACTCAGGTAAATTGATGAACTTCAGGTTCAGTGAGAAATCCTTTCTCAAGAAATAATGGAACTTCTTATACCCTCTCAGACTTTCACATCCTCTTCCGGAGTATAGGCCAGTGAGCTCCCCTGACATCTGCACCATATATAGACTGAGTCACATTACCAGTGTACAAGCCTAGCATGGACTTCCCTCTCCCCAAAAGAGCTCTATGATATAGACAGAATACTCCCTACCTATATCCCAGCCCACAGGACTCTCTCATGCCATATCTAATCTTTTCACTTAGCCATATCTATCCCACATTCTAGACTTGGAAAGTGAAGACACCCTGTACACCACATACCAACCTAGTCCCCTCTGCTCACCTAACTTCATTCTACCTAAGGCATTTCCATGATCTTGATTTAACCTTCTTACATATCCTGTCTTCTGCCACAACCTGCTCTATTCATAGTAAACTCAGAAGTAACAAAGAATTTCACTATGACAAGATCTCATTGTTTAATTCCAGCCTTGTAGAAATGTTTGCCAAATGAGAATGACCTAGACAAATTCTAGAACTCAGAATTTAAAGAACAATCATAAACTTCATCGAAGAATGGAGTTTAGAGAAAGGACTTTAAAAAAAAAAATTGCTCAACGAATTTAAGGGCAAAGTGTTTAAGGAGAATAAATGCCTGAATGTTTACCAAGAAAACACAAGATTAAGACTGATAGAAATGACAAAAGACAATCCCAGAGTTTAAACCAGAATTCAATCAGTTGATAAAAACATTGAAAATGGCTCAAGTTGAAATAAAGGTGGAATTGAAGAATCCAGTATTTCTACGAGAAAACCCAAAGGAAAGCCTTATAAGAACGAATCAAGAAGAAGGTAGAATATCTGAACTAAAAAACAAGTATAGTATCTAGACCAAATAAGTATGGGGTATTAAAAAAAAACAACAAATAAACAAGCAAGCAAAAGCAAGAAAGGGAAACCCAGGAAATCAAACCTTGGAATTATAGGCATGGAAGATGAAGATTTATCCTAAGTCAATAGCCTAGAATCTTGAGCAAAATCATAGAGGAAAATTTCCCCAAACTAAGCAAAGACCCCCCACCACCTACAAATAAAAGAAGACACATAACACCAAATAGATAAGACCAGAAAAGAAAATCCCCAGGGCATGACATAGTTAAAACTCTAAGTAGATGGAAGGATCTGCTGGGAAGAAAGAAAGGGAGAAATGTTGTAATTTTGAGACTGTAAACTTATCATCACCAAAGAAGTGTGAAAGGGGAAATAATATAGAAAGCAGTTCAGGAAGACACTGGACTTCAACTGTTGTCCCCTACATTAATATGCACCTGCGAGCACACATGCCTTTACACACTTGAACTTAAGCACACACATATAGCACTTTTATACATATGAAAGAGAGAGAGAAAAAAAACTGACAAGAGAAAAGGCATGTAGATGGAAAACCCTTTTGTTTGCATTGATTTTCTGTTTTCATTATGCTTCAAGTATTGGAGAGTTGGAGCTTCCCTGGAAATGCCATAAATATGTATGTGTGGGCAGGGTAAGGCAGGCTCCAAAGTCCTTTCCTCCCAGGGAAAGGACAATTTGGTAAGACAAGAACATCTAAATATTAAATGCTTTACTTTAGTCCAAATCATTGGGAAAACTGGTGGTATTAACCCACTCATATTAACAAAGGCAAGTAGAAACCTAAACGTTCGAGGGGTTTTGTTTGTTGGATTGTTTGGTTGGCTGTAATGAGTTCCTCATATCAACTCCTTATCTTAGTTGAATCAGAGATGGATCCATAGGGAGCAGATATTTTTACTTCTCTCTTCTTTGAGAAGGAGGAACTTTCTTTAATCTCTTCAGACTGATCCTACCATCTCGCTTTGTAATGCTATTAACAGTCTTACAGGTTGAATGTCCAGCTTGAGTGATGTCACAGCAGGTCAGTCTCCAAGCAGCGAGTGTTTTAAGTCAGTCATTGTAAATGCTCATATCAATAAAGCTAAGAAAGAGAAATAACAGGAGTATGTCAGTTGGAGTGAGAGAAGGCTTACTAAACTCATTTTAAACAAAAACTAGTAAAAACAATTGGAACTAGATGAGAGCTTCTAAGAATTCATACATGGCATATATAAATAAGCTGTACTTAAAGGCTAAAGATCAAGTATTTTTTGTCAGTGTCAGAGAGAACTCTCTTTGCCCAAGCTGTTGATATGAGCTAGAAGTTCTAAGGACACAAAAAGGTAACAAACAAAATAAAAGTAATGATGAGAAAGGAATAAATAATATTGTCCTTGTTCACAAGTAACACAACTGTCTACAGTTGTTACCAGGGAAACAACTACAAATATTATAAACTTTTAGAATCTGATATTTAAATTGAATAAGATAACCACATATAGATAAAAATATTGAATCAATTCATTTTAAATACTACTAATAAAGATAATAAGCACAGAATTAAAAATATAATACAATTTATAGTTATTCAGAAAAGTGAATTAATTAACAGTAAATCTGACAAAACATTTGCAAGACTTTTATGATGAAAACTGTAAAACTTATGGAAGAAATCAATAAAGATTTTATAAACAGAGAAACATATTGTGTTTGTGTCTTGCAAAGTTCAAAACAGCAAAGATGTCCATTCTCTCCAAAACTGATATACAATTTTATTCAAATTCTTACCAAATATACCAAGAGTTTGGTTGGTATAAACAAAACTACCTTGCTTTGAAAAGAAGAAACAAATGTCAGAATCCATTGCTCCACTTCAAGGATATCTGCTTGGCTCCATTTCATGGATCTCCTATTCATAGTAATTAATGAGGCAGACATACAGAGGAGCAGAATAGAAGATGGAGCACAGAAATAGATGCATATCAATTTGTCCAGCTCAGGAGATTTTGGGGAAAGTGCAAATGCAGCTCAAAGGAGAAAGGAGAGCTTTTCAGCAATTGGTTCTAGGGAAACTGGACATCTGCTTGCAAAAATCAGTTTTAATCTAGGTCTGAAAATGGACTATGGACTTAAGTGTAGAATATAAAGCTATAAATTCTTTAAAAAATAAAATGTAGAAGTTTTAGGGATATAGAGTCTGTCAATGAGATTTTAGTTTTGATTCCTAAAAAGAAATGTATAATGCTAAAATTTGACAAATTGCAATTCATCAGAATTGAGGAAAAACTGGTAGGATCTCATAAGAGACCTAGCTATATGATGAAAAAAAAAAAGGTCAGGGATTTTACTACTAGAGAAGATAATGTAAATATCTAACATGCATGAAATATGGGGTTCAATGTCAATAATAGCTGTGTGCATGCTCATGCACAGACAAATTGTAGACTGTGGAAATATTTGCAAAACACATTTATCCTTCTCTCTAATGTATACAAGGGTTTGCTAAAATATAATAAACAAAAAATAAGACAAACGACAAGGACATTCCAAATAAAAACTGGAAACAAAGCACACAGAACAATACTGGAGGAAGATACGCATATAGGAAATGCAGACATGAAGAGGAGTAAAACACAATGAACTAGTAGAAAGTTACAAGTTAAAATCACAGACACTGAGAGAAACAATTAAGAAATGGGACCTCCTGAAATTGAAAAGCTTCT
>JAQHUG010000505.1:838803-845596 GCA_028555095.1 Dicrostonyx torquatus | reverse complement strand
AAATTAGGAAACAACCTTCCTCAAGACCCAGTAATACCACTTTTGGGTATATATCCAAAGGAGGCTCAATTGTGCCACAAGGACATGTGCTCAACTATATTCATAGCAGCATTGCTTGTCATAACCAGAACCTGGAACCAATCTAAATGCCCCTTAACTGAAGAATCAATAAGGAAAATATGGTACATTTACAAAATGGAGTAATACACAGATGAAAAAATAATGACATCTTGAATTTTGCAGGATAATGGATGGAACTAGAAAACATTATTTTGTGTGAGGTAACCTAGAACAGAAAGACTATTATCACATGTACTCACTCATAGGTGGTTTTTAAACATAAAGCAAAGAAAGCCAGCCTACAAATCACAATCCCAGACAACTGAGACAACAATGAGGACACTAAGAGAGACTTACATAGATCTAATATACATGAGAAGTAGAAACAGACAAGATCTCCTGAGTAAATTGGGAGATGGGGACTTTGGAGGAAGGTTGAAGTGGGGAGAGAAGAGGTAGGGAGGGGAAAAGAGAAAAATGTAGAGCTCAATAAAAATCAATAAAAAACATCACAGCCACGGAGCAAGAACACAGACCACCAGCTGCAAAACAAACAAACAAACAAACAAACAAACAAATGGCAAGGAGACTATAAAATGGTTCTGTTATGTCATAGGGGGACTGTAAGCTAAAACAACAGAGACCTACTACAATACCTAAGTCCCAAACATTAATAGACTAGATCTTGGTGAGGATGTAAGAAAGAAACTTAGATTCATTGATAGTGAAAATGTAAATAGTATAGCTAGAATGGACTACTGTCAGTTTCTTATAAAGGTAAATATACCATTAGATCCAGCACTGATAGTGGCTCAAATGAATGAACGTGCATCCCTTCATAAAGGCTTGCAAACAAATGTTTAAAACAACTTTAATCGGAATTGCCCAGATTTGATAGCAAAAAAAACATTCTTCAGTAGGCAAATAGGTAATTCTGGTACATATAAAGAGTAAAATATTAGTAAGCACTAAAATTTAATGAATAACTGATGCCTGGAAGAAATTTAAATGCATATTACTAAGTGAAAGAATTCTGTCTGGAGGTCTCCCACATTGTCTGATTTCAACTATAAAACATTCTGGAAAATGAAACACTATGTAGAGAACCAAAAAAAAATTGAAGTTTTTTAGGGACTGGAGAAGAAGACAATGAATTAATTGGAGGACAAGAAATTTTTAGGGCAGTGCATTAGTGTGCATGTTGTAGGGGAGGAAGCCTGTCATTATACATTCACCAAAGCCAACACATTGTGAATCCTCAAGAGTGAACCTGAATATAAACTATGGATTGTGAGCAGTTGCGGCGTGTCCAGGAACATCAACCATCACTAATGTCCAACTATGGGGTAAGATGTCTGTGACAAGGGATTTATGCATGCCTTAATGTGTAGCTATGGAGACTTAGATTCTATGCTTAGTTTCATGAGCTATGAACTTACATTTTTCCTAGGAATTATTTAACTGATTAGAAAACACAAGTTATAATTTCTTGCCTGTCTGAATGAGTAAGTTACAAAATAATGAGATGACCAAATAAAAATAAGGAAGCTAGATTAGTTACGCATTTCTAGGGGATACAAAATGATTTAGTCAAGGTTAGAAAAGAATTTGTCAGTTACAGAAAAGAACATACAGCTACCACTGCTTCAATCAACTGAAATTCTGAATCTTTATCTCTTGAAACTAGAGTTAGAAATGGTTAAGAGCCACCTGCAGTGGACGCTGGACCTGAACCCGGGCCCTTTGCAAGGACCATTTCTCTAAGGCCAGCAGCATAATTTTGGTCTTTCTAATTTTGAAAGATTTCACACATCTTTCAGTGACTTGTTGGTTAGAAAATGAATTTTTATACCATTTATGACAACTAAACAAACAAACAAAAAAGATGTAGGTAACAACAGGCCACGTAGACTGATCCATTATTACACTGAATTAAAAAATCCTAAAAGTTGCATATTTATGTGATTCTGTGTTATAACTGAAATCAAGTGACTACAGAAATAGACAACAATTAGCAGTCACCAAGTGTTAGGTGAGTAAATGATGGGAGAAAGCAAAAGTTGTAATCGGCAGCAAGAGTGAGGGGGCCTTATGGTGATGGAGAGTGGCTATGTTTTACTGTTATAAATGTCAGCATTTGGTTGCAATAGTGAGTTACAGCTTTCCATATTTCCTTGGGGAAAAGGGACTGAGATCTTGGTGTGTGGTGCATTAGTCTTTATGACTGTATTAGAATAAAATTATCTTTAAAAACCATTTATGAGTGAGTACATGTGATAATTGTCTTTCTGCGTCTGGGTTACCACACTCAAAATGTTTTCTAGCTTCATCCATTTGCCTGCAAAATTCAAGCTGTCATTATTTTTTCTGCTGTGTAGTACTCCATTGTGTAAATGTGCCACATTTTCCTTATCCATTCTTTGGTCGAGGGCCATTTATGTTGTTTCCAGGTTCTGGCTATGACAAGCAATGCTGCTATGAACATAGTTGAGCACATGTCCTTGCGGCTTTTAAACATAAAGTAGAGAAAACCAGCCTACAAATCACAATCCCAGAGGACCTAGACAACAATGAGGATTCTAAGAGAGACATACATAGTTCTATTCTACATGGCAAGGAGAAAAAGTCACGACCTCTTGAGTAAATTGTGAGTATGGGGACCTTGGGAGAAGAATGAAGGGGAGGGGAGAGACAGGAAGGGGAGCAGAGAAAAATGTAGAGCTCAATAAAAAAGGAATAAAATTATCTCAAGATAAACAATTTTCCTAACTTATAGTGTGGACTCTTATCTGTATAAGATGAAAGATTTTTCACAACCAAAATACTAATAGTAAGCAGAAAAAAAGCACATGAAACAACAAACTCACAGGAGATGTACTGCAGAGAGAGCTCACACCGCTTTCAGTTTCAGATGTTTCTTTCTCCTACCCAGATACTTTAAAATTAACAACAGAGAATATGCACACTGAAGCCTTGTAACTCCAGCTCTGTAACTCCTGTTCTCAGCTGGATTGATTTTGAGGCCGACCTCTGTGCATTTAATTAAAGCTACTTTAGGTGGATTTCTTTTAGCTTTCATGTTGAGGACAGAGAGTTTGGTGAGCATTAACTGTGTGCACTAGGTTAGTTCAACTGTTACTCTTGTCTTCCACAAAAACACATGGAGGTGTCTGTGTCACAAATAATCCAGTTTTCTTCACTTGAATGTGCATACCTCAATCGCAGAAATTGACAACATTTCTTCCTTTTTTGGAAGCAGCCAGATGCATATTTGTTTACAAGCTGTTCACAGAAAAGAAGTATGGAATCTTGGGTAATCAAGGAAGTAGTGATATTGTTTACTGGTTCGTTGGTACTCACTACAAGCCAGTGTTATTAAGCAGAAATAAAGCTAAGGGTAGAGTTCATTTGGGAGTTAATGATTCTTCCCAGCACCAGCTCTTGTTTTTCCTTCTAAGCTGTGTCAGTGACGAGCTTAACAATAATCCGTTGGTTTAATGAGGAGTCACTGCCATGACTCATCTGAAGGATTACTTGATGTTGTTCTCAGTTCTGTAGTTTTGCTTATATATATATATAAAGCATTAATAGAATTAAATAAAAATAGAAGTCTGATATCAAAATCTGCTTCTTTATTCTGATTAGAGACTGAGACTATTTCCTGCCACGTTACCTCAACACTCAAAGTTGGAGTCAAACTTCATATACTTGGGACTAACTATTAAATGCGCTTCAAAAGCCTACAATAAATGGCAATATCAATATTTCTATTAGAAACTTAAAATGTTGGAGGTATTTATTCTATAAGCAAAATTTCAGTTTTTAAAGCCAAATGTTTTTCCTCTATGCATTTGTTTTCACATCAAGGCTCTTTGTCAGCATCTTAGATATATCATTATAAAGTCTGGGAAAATTAGGTGATGGCTTTAAACATGTGTTATGAAAGTCATGGGCTTAAATGAGCTTAAATCCAGGAATGACTTACTAGCATTGTGGCTGGCGATGTTTCTAACCCAGATCTTTACATGGCCTCAGAATGAAGCTCGTCAAGGGTTGAACGATGCTGCCTACTTTAAAGTACCATTTATTACCATTAAGAAAGAGTACTTCCCATCCCCATCATCTCAAGTAGGTTATGACTTCAAAATTAGTGTTTCTCCAGTCTACTGAAACATGCTGTTATTTCTGCTTGCTGAGACATCATTATTTTTCCAATAAAAAGCTATAATAATAGGGCTAATGTGTAAACATAAAAATAAAATAGAAAGTTGATTACCTCCAAAATAGCTAACACAATGCAAGGCATTCAGAGGCAGTTCAATAAAGCTGGGGGTATAGCCTTATGTGTCGCTTGAGGGCTGTTTTTGAGCCTGCTGATTGAAATATTGAATGACAGCACACGTTGAAGCCCAAATCTATGCTTCAGTTGTTTCTTAGACTAATCACCAAACTTTAAAGTGAAAGATAAAGAAAGTTAAGAGAATTGGAGTTATTTGTAAAGAAAAGATGAGTCTGAGTGACATTAATTGATCTCAAGTAAATTAGCAATACAAGTGGCTCTACTTCCATTGAGGAAATAATGACTATCACATAATTTGTCATCCAAACTGGTGTACTTTTGAAAGCAAATGCTTCCTATTAATAATTGAATATAGAAAAAATAGATTAGGATGTATCACTGTCCTAGAAACTCTTCCTTCACTCATTAGCTCATCAGGCACTTTTTACTTAATTGTGAGAGAAGAAAAGAGGAGGCACTGCCTCTGTCCCGCCAAAATAGAAGCGTTTGTGTGTGGGTATATGCATATTTTGTTAGGAAGTGACATAAAACTCTTCCAGGGAAATGAAGAAGCTTCCCTCATCCAAGACTATGGGACAATCTGAAAGCTCTACAAATTGAGGGAGTTGGGAGTACTGAGCTGAGTCCACTTGACAGATGGAGAAACCAAGACCAACGTTATCCAACTGCCTAATAGCAGAATGGAGGAGGCTGAAGCCTTGGTTCCCTGTACTCCGTTCTACAACTTTCCATTCCACTAAGCTTTTAATAAGTTTCCAGCGAGGAGTGCCCACAAATCTCCAGGATCTGGTTTACAGTTGTCAAGAGGAAAAGGGCAGTTTGAAATTTCTTTGTGATTTAGTGACTTTTGACTTGTTCTTTCAAAGCCCTGAGATGTTGATGCTCTGAGACAAGAATTTCCTAGTTGAAGGTCCTGGCAAAGGGCTTCTTGGTTTGCATATTGCTTAGTTGTGTTAACAGAACCTTTCCCAGCTTTGTCTTGTAAACTGGCTTCCATCTCATCCCAGCACAGCAGAAGCAGACCCAGCTGTGGATATATAACTCAATGAAAGCCCAACATAAAAACGACTTCCCTAAAATGCTTTAATCTGTCTTAAAAAGCACTTATTAGCAGAACATTGTGCTTGTCTGTAATATGTGGCATGAGCTTACTCTCATATCTACTCGAGATCACCCAAAGTTGTAAAGCTTTGCCTTTGCAATTTCTCCATTGCTGCATATTGTTCATTAAGTCAGTCAAATAAACACTAATACCTGAAAAGTATTTTAGTATCATTCATGTTATATTTTCATACAAGAATATTAGCCCTTTATAATGCTCATAAGGTTGTTTTATTTATTTTAAAAATAAAATTTAAAGATAAAAAATTTCATTTATAAGAAAAGTAATGAGCTGTCCTCTTTGAGAAAGAAGGCACAAAACATAGAAGAAGACAATGGCTGACACTCTGTGATTGACAGATGGATATCACATTAGATGAAAATGATAAGAGATTTAGTGAACTGGAGAATAACTTCCTTCTGACAGTGCCCTGACCCCTGACCTGTGGCCTGACTCTTGTTAGCTTCTCTAACACAGGGTAATTGTCACAGGTGTGGGATGAAAGGCAGCTTTACAGAAACTACCAACAGTCAGAGATTTATTTCTTTTGATGACCCCTAATTTGCTGTTGAGATAAAACCGGTTTGGACCTTCTCTGAACTAGAAGAACTTGAAAATTTTGCCAATATCAACAGGAAGGCTCCAAATGCAGAGATGTTCCTTTGGCAATTGGCTTAATTTTTTTTCTATTGCAACAGGGAAGGTACATGCTATCACCCAAAGTAAATGGGTGACAACACCGCACGGAGTGCACATTGCATACATCAATCTGGCACAGGTCTTACAGAGACTATACTATTCACACTTGGCTTCCTAAATTTTTATAGTTACTTGTAAACTCTTGCTGTTTTATGCTCTTAAAGTGTGTCCTCTTTGAAAATGACTCATATTTATAGCTAATCACCATGTTTAGAAGAAACCAGTCTTTGGAGTTTATTCGAAGGTTCTGAAGGTAATGACTTTGTGAGCATTCACAGATGAAATGGTAGCAGTCATGAATGATCATGAAAGTGAGTGTCTTCTTCTTTAAAAAAAAACATAATGTATACTCCTGTTTTAGCAAGAAACAAAAAAATACAGTGGAGCACAAAGAGCTATGCAAACCCATTTAGAGTAAGAGAATATTACCAAGAAAATCAAATATCCACAGTGTTCCTACAAATGAAATCAGTGCAATCCCATGGCCCTTAACTGGAAGAAAACTGCAGAGGAATGAAATGAAAATTAGTTCCAATCTCATCAATATGTCAACATTGAAGCCAAAGCCAATACCTCAAAGTGTTTTCAAAATGCTTCACCTTAAAGTAGATCTAGTCAAGTTTTCAAATGTG
>JAQHUG010000505.1:776303-833803 GCA_028555095.1 Dicrostonyx torquatus | reverse complement strand
CATGAAGAGAGGACATGGGATTGCTTTGAGATTTTGCTCTGGGGTAGAGGCACTGCCTGCCAGCCTAGGAGTAGCCACAACAAAAGATTTCCCTTAGGGGTTCTCCACAAAAATTCTACAGTGTAGTAAATAAACGACTACACGGTAGATTCTCCCAACTAGCATCTGCAAACTCCCTTACAATAGCCATTTGCTGATGGCTTTCCACATATATCCAGGGTGACAACTCATTTATTCTGTCTTTGAAAAGTAGTTATAACCAGTCATTCTTTCAACAAATGTTTAAGATTCTACTATATGCCTGGCAGTCTTTTCTGAGTACATTATCAAACTCCGATAGGATAAAATGCCTAACAGCCTCTTGCTAGAGATGTCTTCACTTTACATGGATGAAGGCAATTTATGTAGGAGACATGGAAAAAAATAAATCCCAAATACATTCTCAGACTTTGCATAATACTTCCTTTTAATTAATTTCTGTTGGGTGGCTCATATGTGGTAAAAGCTTTGGATAATTTGCTGTTGTTGCTTTTCTCATATTACCTGCCAAGTTGAGTTTCTATACTTAATTTTTTTCAAGAAAGGATACCCTCTGATCTGTCCTGTTTAATTGTGTGAGTGTTATTGACATGTATAACATTAACATTAAGGGCCTATAGCAACTATTTGTTTGGTTCCAAAATATGATTTCCTTGTCCTTTTTATTTGAATCCTTCTGAAAAACAGAGAACAGAAGGCAGTATGTATGAAAGTTAATAGTTGGAATCCAGACAGAGCTCCATATTTAAGTTTTAAAGTATACTTTGTGGAGTGTGTTTGTGTTTGGTGTGTTTATGTGTGTGTGTGTGTGTGTGTGTGTATACATGAATGTAGAGGCATGCATGAGTACATGCATGTTACATTTTAAAATGCATTGGAGTCTTCAAAATAATAATTATAATTTCAGTTCTTAAAAAGTAAAATAATACGTTTTGGTAGCAATGAAGCTTATGTTGGATAGAATTACTCTTCTAGGAACAATGAGTCAGCAGCCATGTGGCTGAGAACCTACAGAACTGAGTAATATCCTTGGGTACCCTAAGATACAGTGTGGAAGTAGAGAAATAATTAGGAAATGTGTTCATAAATTCTCCTAGAAGGAATTAGGGATGCCTGTTTTATACAGTCAGAAGACACTGATATCACACTTGACCATTTTCTGTCTTCTAGAAAACTTGAGATATTTTGGGCTATTCATCCTTGCTAAAAAACTAGTGTTTAAGTGCAACAAAGATGGACAATGATTTCTTTGATTTATAAGTACTTCAAGGCACAAAATGGTCATCATATACAACTGATATATGAAGAAACATGTGCTAGAGGTAGTAACCTAAGAGCAAATTATTCCAGGACAGAAAGGCTCACGTTGCTTTCTACAGTTCTATCACAGAGCCCTAGCTCTATAAATATCTCTGTCTAAGTTAGACACGTGGTTTCACTGTAGCTTCAATTCAACCTTATTTAATAAATAATACACACACATACCCTTACACTGGAAACTGCCAATATGTAGCATCACTACTGGGATTTGGAAATGCTGGCATATTTCTAGCACTTTAAATATTGTGACTATGCATAGATATGAAAAGGGAAGTCCTTACAACCTCTTAGAGGGAGGTAAATGTTTAAAGCAAAATATAGAAGATTAAATGAGAAGTCAGAGCATTCAAATAATACAAAAATAAACAGTGTCATATTTATTTCACAGTGTTTCATAGTTCAAAGCAATAAAGAGAAGATTTGTATTGTTAATAACATTCTAAAGGCAACGGAGTTTTTGACATGTTAGATCAATTCTGTTATCTGAGAGTCAATAAACTATATGTACCCAAGTTTTTCATACAAAGAAGGATTAGCCAGTGTTTGGGACGATACAATGGTTTGAACTTACATTCTTTGTCATTTTCCAGCTTGATTCTTCTTCCTAATCCGAGTAAGAATCAAAAAACAATTTACAGAATCATATTTTTAGAAGTGCCTTAAAATGGTGCTTCATTTTTCTAACGTCATATCTGAGGCCTAAATATCATTGGAATCAACTCTTTGTTAATCATGCTTCGAAAGTTTTGCACTTTATCACAAAAGCAAACAGCTCTGCTGTAGAATGGAGGACTGCCAATGTGCCATCTACTCTCTCATGCTAGAATGTTAAAAGTCTTCATAATCCAATTCTATCCCAGGCTCTGTATAACCTTGGACTTTTGGAGGTCAGTGGGTCAGCAAAGTTCATCTCATTTATTGAATTCCTATTTGGTTAATCTGGTGGTGGCCTACAGCCACTCTGTCTTGTGTGATCTTTCAAAAGTTCAGCTGGGTTAACAAACACTATTTCCGCCTGGTGCATCCCAGTCTATAGGAGAGGCCAAAGCTTTTCATTCAGGCCCTGGAAAGTTTCCTCCTCTTTCACAGGTGGTGGTGTAAACAGGGAAGATTAGGGTGCATCACAGGCCATGTGCTTCCCCCCACCAGGGCCCCTCCTCCACTCCTCACCACAAAGGAATGATAGAAGAGTAGGGATTTAGCTGGCACACTCAGAAGGAGAGGGAACAGCAGAGTGCTAACAGGGAAGAAGAGACAGAGCAGGGAAAGGGAAAGAAAGAAATACTGGGAAATGAAGTCAGAAAAATAGCTACAACAAAAAGGAATGCCATAGTTTCTGTATCCACAGCTTGCTTGTTTTGCTTTTGATATGGTGCTGGGAACAAAAGTGCAATAGGTCAATTGAAAGTGGAAGGGGTGGGGGTGGACATCTCTTCTTCAAAACCTCCCCTTGTCTTTCACTTCAGTACAGGGACTCAGAAAAAAAGTATGACAGGGTAAAATGTGTGTGTGTGTGTGTGTGTGTAAAATTAAGTACATTTGGCTTTTGAGCTGTCACACAGTTACCAAATTAGTTGTTCACTAAGAATATTCATCTAGGTTTTGTAACACTTTCCCCACCTTAATTTTAGAATATTACATGCAAAGAGAAAAATTGCCTTCTTTTTAGTGTGTTCATTAAAAGCCCTTCTCTTAATGCTAGGCTCTGGTGTTACAGTGGCAGCTAGTTCTGTCATCACAATATCAGGATGTCGAATTGAATTTTGAAAATTACAAAGACTTTGCAGGCAGGCAGTGGAGTTGATCATTCTTTCCATATACTAAATGTACCCTCATTTGAAGCTTATATATTGACTTTAATACAGCCCTTCATACATTTCAACTTATGGAACTTATTATAAGTATGAAGTAAAAATTAGAAAATTCCTGCAAGGTTTCACATCTTTGGTGGGCAACCCTTGAGAACCTTTTGCGCTTATGAAATTTAGTGAATTGAGCTAATGCTCTGAAAAGTAAAGCGAACTGTTCATTATTTACACATGCAAATATGTTCACAATGAGTCCAGAGACATAACAGAGTGCTCTTAATTCCCATGTTTATAGCAGGAAACCTCAACATGATTTACTTATAAACCCCCACATTCCATGTATATATTTAAAGAGGCAAGGGACTGTGCTCATCTTTCCAGAAAAGTCATCTTAAAAACTTTCCAAATGACTCTCACCCAATGCTTTTTAATGAATGAATTTTGGGTTATTTGAAGTTGAAGGTCATTTTTTTTGTTCAATGTATGTATTTTTTTGCAGATTCATTAATTACTCATTTGGGGAGGAGGCTTGCCCACTCTATCTACAGCCTATCTAAAGGCAGTTCGGTAGAGAGAGTCACCATCTGTGATAATGGGCAGAGGATAACACTCAATGGGTAGTCTTGTATATCATTTCTGTAAACCTGGAGGGGAGAAGAAAGTTGGAAGCATTTTGGGTATACATGCATTAAGAGTTGTCTAGAGGAACACTTCATGATTTGAAAGTGTAGAATTTTAGAGTCACTGTATATTGATATCAAGGCTTGAATAAGGCCTTCTTATAGAGGAGCTGGCACTGTATTAAATAGTCACATAAATTAATGCGTTTCCATCTGCTTCTCCAGATATGGGTGTTTCTTTACTCATCAACTCATTAATCCCCTACTTAATACCACATTTAAGCCAAAACTTAATTATGAGAGTCCAGAACCAAGGCACAATATTATGAAGACAAGAGTACATATATATATACATACACATGCTTAATATTAATATTAATATGTATATTCTTTAATGTACCAATGACTGCTTTGAAGATTTAAATAGTAAATTATGAAAAACAGTTCTACAGTCAACAGATAATGGCACATTATTTTCATAGTACATTGTAACCCTGAAACTAAGGTACGGTGATCTATCTCAGTAGCTATGGGTCATTATATAGTTAATTTAATTAGTCTTGAGGAAATAGAGCATAATTTATGACCAGTTAGAGAGATAAACTTGTTTAAGATACGTAGTAAGAAATATTCTCTTTGGCACATATTAAACTATCTTGGTTTCAGAACATAGAGTGTGCAATTTACTATACAGGGATATCACACACACACACACACACACACACACACACACACACACACACACACACACACACACACCCTGTGGTTAGTTTATTCCTTGTGACTTTAGCAATCAGTTACTGCTTTGGTGGAAGCCTAAAGCTTAATCCATTAAGAGCCATTCAGGACAAAACAAACAAACAAAGCCTTAACCACTTCAGTGGCAACAGTGCAGAGCCAACAAGCAGCCTTCGCAGAAAATCCTAGCAATTTTAGGATCAATAGCCTCACACTGGATGCTACTAAGTGACAAGTATCAGAAAACGTGTGCTGCTAGGCTTTAGAGAATACAGCAAGATGCAAAGCCATCAGGGAAAGATAATTTGATACATTGAGCTTTGGAAATACTCATGCAGTCCTCACAACCGACACATCCTATCAGTAAAAGCATGGAAAACAAAAACAAAAACAAAACAAAACAAAATAACCCCCCCCAAAAAAAAACCCATCCAAATTCAAGCATCACCTTGGTCTGAAATTTGCACCTATGTGACCTGGGAGTTGAGCTGTAAAATACCTTTTATTCTTTCTCTAAGTTCCATTACACACACACACACCAGGCACACACATAGGCATGCATCCACGCACACACTTAAAAATGTAAATATATTTCTTTGAAAACAAATCTTCCATCTTTAAAGTATTTCGGAGAACTTTAAAGTCCACTTAATCCAGGGCTACAGTTTGAACAAGCAGAGCAATAAGTACATTTATATTCGAAAGCAGTAAAAACAAACATTTTTCCCACATAAGATTAAAAGCCTGTTCATTTCCTTTTATTCCAATGTATATTATCTTTTGTGAAAAGTTCCATTAGCTTCTTTTACACATGATAGACACTTAAATAATACACCAACATTACAGAATGTGTCTCAGAGAGAGGCTCCACCATCATTCTGTGGACTAAGAAAATACCTGCTTTTTAAAAAAAATTTACTACCCAGTCCTTTTTAGTTCTGCAAAACAATTTTAAAATACTGTATTCCTTAAGGTTCTCAAAAGCCCTTTACATTTGTACTTAATTACAAACTCAGTAATGAAATAGGAATATTATTTACTATTTATCTCAACGTGTCAGCTGGCTAGATTTTACCCAGAAATTATCTGGTGGCATTAAATTACATGCCTTCGTAGGTAGTCAACAGATAGAATTGGGATTGCCTGCAGTAGGTTTGCAGGCCAATTTGTTTACAGAATTGTCTACTCATTTACATTTTTCTGTTTCTTAACATAGATTATTACTGAAGGAACACTTAATATAAGGAATATGAAAAGCAAGAATCTTTAGTTTTAAAAATAAACATCAGATAAAACACACAGTAATCTTTTCAATGAATTGTTAATAAAAATATTGACTATTAATATTTTAAAGATTAAAGAAACAAATCATGCTGCAAAATATCATTAAAATGCATGGCTTTCCTGCGTGTCAGAAGTGCTGTTCTTCAGTTTTGTCTGGATTCATTAAAACTCTCAGAGCATAAGTGTGTTGCCAACCGGAATGTGGGTGGCTGTAATGGCAGCCTGTAGGTTTGTATGGAAAACAAGCATGGGTACTGTGAAAAAAATCCTCCTCTCACCCTACAGATACCTGTGCCGAGAGCTTGGAAGGCATTTCCGTAGGCCCACTGTCAAGTGACTGTTAAAGTCCCCATTCACTGAGAAGCAAAGGTAAGTCTGAAAAATGCATTGAGGAAACAGGAAAGGGGGTGGGGTGGAACCACCTAAGACTGAAGCAGCCTAACCAAGTGACAGACACGTAGACAACTCTGATGCTGCCAGAACAACACTCCGCACAGCCCACCAGCAAGCAATTTGTCATAGCGACAAGAGTATCTTCCACAATTTGGCATCAGGGTCCTTGGACAGCCAACTGCGCCTGTACAGCACGAGCCGTGCTATTCTGCAACGCGAAGATGGGAACCGAGGTTCTCATTATTATGTCCAAATATGTTATTTTATGAAAACATATCTTTTGTCATGATCAACATAAAGATAGAACAGTAGCAATTGATAATAGCAGAGGGAAATAAAAAATAAATTGAGAAAAATATGTCTTGGTACGTTTTTGAGATGCCCCTACTGTTGAGATTTCAGGATGTTTGCTTATATGCTCGATCTTTATGACAGGCTCCCATGGAGCTCTCTAGAAATAATGAATCCATACTTATAAGAATGAACTGGGAGGTTTGGTGAAGTAAATAATTTGCTTTTAGAATAATAAAGTTTCAGCTTTGTTTTAGGCTTTATTTTCTTGTATTTATGTTGTTGGCTAGTGTTAGTTTAGTGCAAATCCGTTCTGATTGGTGTGGTTTGAAATAAGGCAAAGAATTCAAGGTAAGTTGGGTTGTAAACGTGTAAAGGAAAGACCTTTTTCTCTTTGTATTCCTACCCGGGTAATCTTTTGTAAAAGTGCAGCAAAGGAGAGAAGCCAGAAGCATAGGATAAAGGTATCAGATAAATAAGGACGGAGCACTCCCTTGCCAATTACTTGGCATCTTGCTTAGTAATTAATGCCACCGTAATGAAAAAAAAAGTGGTAGGCACAAAGATTGGGCCTTTTGTGAATTCTATACAGAACCAAACCCTCATAAAAATCTTGCTCAAAGCAGCCTAGTTTAGCTCTCTTCACAATCACAACTTAATGGAGCAAGAATTAATACAAACCTAAAGTGTGTGTGTGTGTGTGTGTGTTGCAATGTATTATTGTAGAGTGACATCAGACAGTTGTAGAATTGCTGTCTCCAGACATTATGGAATCATGGATGCAGTTTGCCAGAAACTAATATCAAGCTACTCATTATGTCGTTTTTTAGTTGGTGTATGAAACAGTTTAGCTAACCAATGCTCAAGTGATTATAACTGCCTTGAAATGCATGCTGTATTTCCAAAATATTATAGACTTCTTGTGGCCTATGAAACTTTTAGGAAAGGCAAAAAACAGTCGAGGCTTAAATAATAACGATTGTAGTAGTATTAGTGAATATTTTAACCTACAAAATAATATGATTTAGGCATTTTTGTTATTTAAGATTCTGTGCAAGATTAGAAACTATCCAACTAGCATTACAATAACTTATAAGCAATAAATTTAATATGTTTAGTGCATTTATTATAATTCCATAAAACCGCAGCAATAAGCTTTCCAATGTAGTTGCATTAACTGAATAGTAGTTACGGTTTGGTGTTGGGTAATTGAAGAATGAGAGGTTTAATTGCAGCACACTGGAAATGGTGTTGAGAGTGGAGTGTGTTGACAGCATGTCTGTTGAGATGCTTAAAGAAAGGCTTAAGATTTATATTTTGGAGGTATATAGTTAAAGAAATGGAGGACAGAGAAATGTGTGAGGAGTGTGTGTTCAAGGCTTGATAACACAAAATATAGTGGAGACCATAACGAAAACTAACCCTTGTTTCCTAAGCTTTGCGTGGGAGGTGTTTTCCTTGTAAGTCCCATTAACGTCAATGGGACTCATGCAGCTAAAACCTTGTGTAACTCTTTGCCAATTTACTTCCTAGTGTCAAGAAAAGAGTACTACCTACTAAGGGCAATTTACTCAGTTTAGTTTGTGCCTCCCATACAAAGATGGATTTGATAGCACATAGCGGGAGGAAAAGAGTGACTGCATTTAAGATTTTGTTAGTGCAGAAGAAGTCATCACAGTGAAATGTTGCCTCACCTTGTTTAGCAACAACAATAAACAGAGAAAATCAATCCAACGCAAGAATGTGAATAGAAGTATGGACTTGATTACAGAAAAAATGGTGATTGCTACTACTAGGATTTTTTTTTTCAGTTTAAAATTTCAAGCTCTGAGCTCAATCATAGGATAATAAGAGCACAGGGAAATTTGTAAGACAGATTGAAGCTCCTGATTGCTTGCTGTCCTGTACACCTCATGCCATACCTCTGTAAATACAGCAGCGCTGTCCTGACAAAATCTTTAACAGCACAAATACAACAGGAGGAGAGCTAGTGCACACTTCTAGTTATGGGTAGAAAAAAATAAGTAAATTGGCAGGTATCTGCTCCTACATCAGCAGTAACTGTAGCCTTTATATTTTTTGAGGGTTAAATTGTGAGCAAATAAAGAACAGTGTGCTCCTGAAAGAGCTTGGTGTCACAAAATGAGCACCATTTCTACAGGTCTTCATTCACGCTGCATACCTTTGAATCCTTTGTTTCAATGCTGCACTGCTTGGCTGATATAATTCTTAAAATTCCAAGCCTTGTAATAAATTGGCTACAAATGAGACATCTGTATTTTCTGTCCTTTTTTGGTGACTTGTCTGCTGGATGGTAAAGAAGCGAAAGCCCATATGGCAATGCTATATCCCATGTATGGCTAGAGCAGATAGCCCACAAACGACTGCCTATGTGTCGAGGTGGCTCTGCAACATCTCTCAGTTTTAATAGGTAACGAATGCGTCACACTCTGTATCTAACTTGTACTCTAATTTAAGTCTGTGGACTGCTGTAGCAGCCACAGAACCATGGCTCTCTGATTGCACCAATTAGCAAACCATGAACTTTGGCATGAAAACACACACACACACACACACACACACACACACACACACACACCAAAAAATAAAAAAAAAGAAAAGAACCAGTCTTGCATTTATGAATGCTGACTTTTGGAGATTTGAATAATTATGTCATCAAATCTATTATTGATTTTTATATAGACATCTCAATAATTTGAAAAAGTAAAAAACTTTCCTGGAGGTATACTGATATTTCTGGGTAGAAATAATATATAATGGTGAATATGGAGATTTGATACTTGAGGACATTTAGAGAAAGGGCGTATCTTAGAATTCAGGTGTATTTCTAGATTGGATTCTTCTTTATTAATTTTATTTTTGAAGAATCCCAGTGAGTCAGAACTCTTGCAGTCAGTGTTCCCAGAGGACAGGATTGGGTTTGACACAGTAATGCAAAGCATGTGCCATTAGAGAGCTACATCTTTGACTTAAAGCATAGACAAAGAAAATTTCAAACATTCTGATTCCGAAAGTTTTAGTTTAAAAACACTTTTGTATACAGCAGATCACTCATTGCTTGTCATAGGTCACAGACCCTTAGAAAAATGCTCATCGGAAGATATCTAGTAACAAATTGAACAGGGTTTAAGTTTAGTGCATAGGGCTCTTTAGGTAGCTATTTTTTTCTTACAGCTGAACATGGATATAACAACAGTATTTTTTATACCAACAAAATAAGCAATAACATTTACAGCAAAAGAAGAGAAGATGAAAGAGGATCAGGGAAAAACCAGCTGGCTCTTGCACGTACTGCTCTTTGCTAGGCTCCAGAAATGTGACTTCCTTCTCCAATTTCTGCCATACCATTTCATGATGAGTAAGACCCAAAAGCTCATTCACACATTTCATAAAGACAAAGTACACAATCAGGTATTTTGTATCTTTCATTTTATACTTTTCACAAAGAAGGTATTTTAACTAATTCAATTCTAAAAGTAAACCTCTTAATTTTGGCTATTTTTTAAAAAAAATTTCCTATAAAGCATTATTTTCCAGGACTGAACTTTAAGCTGTATTTCCATACTTACTTTTTTCAAAATTTCTTTTACTGGTTGAGAACCAGTAATACCATGTTAATACCTGAACATGATATCTATGCTGCTATTTGGGAATATTTGGGGATGGGCACACAAATAATATGTTTAGGCTTTCTATATCTCAAAATTGCATATTTAATTTTATGATAAGTGCTCTTATACACACAGAGACACAAACAGACACACACACACACACTTTAGGACCTAAAGTATTGAGGGAGGTAATTGCTGAGTGGGTCCTGACAATATGGATATTTGTTGAGTCTCGGGTCCAGAAATTCTGGAATAGCAAACTGATACTGCACCTGAATTAGCTGAAGCCTGAACTTCTTCCTTTGCAGCCAGAAAAAAGCCACTATACAGTAGTAGTAGAGTGTTCTGGAGACAAAGTGGTCCAATAACATGCATATTTGCTTAGGACCAAAACCTGGACAGAGTCATCCTTCCAAGAGTCACTAAGTGGCCTGTTCTTGTCAACCAGTAGGAGAGTAAGCACGGTTAACAAAAAAGAAAGAAACTTTATAGGAAGAACTTTGGTCTGGAAAATTTGAAAGATAACTCTTTATAGAAAGAAAATATCTAGGGATACATAGTATTACATACCCTTAGTTTGAGTGCTTGGGAGGCAGAGACACGGCGATCTCTATTTTTTTGAGGCCAACCTGGTCTACATAGTGAGTTCTACAACACCCAGGAGTATGTAGAGACTTGTATCAAAACCAAACCAAACTTAACAAACAAAAACAAAAAAGAAAGAAAACACCCATTTAAAACAGAATGGTGAAGTTTAAAAGTAATGGAGCAGGTTGAAAACTAAACTAGTGTTTAAGGATTGACAGTAAGGGGAAGGACAGTGTAATCTTTATTGTTGAAGAGCATGATATAGCTAATTGGTAGGATTTGTTATAATCTTTCAAGTGGCAATGCTGAGAAAGGTAAAGAAAATATTTCTCTGGTTTCCCAATAACAGAAATTTGAGCATGTCTTATTTTTTTTGAAATTTATAAGAATTTTAGGCTCATTTTATCTTTCAAGGTACTTTAGGATGTAAATATTGCACAATTCTGTGTTGTAGCTTTAGATGTCAAAAATGGCCCTTTGAGTAAAACTTTATTGATTCTAGTACTATTAACATAAGCAGGAAGGCAGAGTTAATTATGACACCTGATTATGTCCATAGTTGGAGCTCTTATTTGACAAAACAGTATATTGCTTTTTCAATTACCATTTCATTACTTTATTCAATTGTCCAATCAAAAATATTCACCAGATATTGACTAAAGGCCATGGCTATACTTGTCACAAATGAGTCATTCAGACAACACTGACATAAAGTTCTAGGACATTAAAATGTGGACTGTCTGACTGGTGAATGATGCAGTAGGCCCATATCAACAACACAATAGAGCAAGGGTGCTTGTAACTCCAAACCAACATCTTTAGGGAGGTCGAGGACTTTACAACAGAGAGACTAGAAGACTCCATTGGAAATTCAATGGCTGAAATAAATTAGCAATGAAGATGGGAACTGTTTGAATTCCTGTCACAGAACTAAGAGTACTATAGTGAGTCACAGGGTTTAATTTGTGGTTTCAAGAAGGCCCTTGAAGATATTTTCGTCTGACTACAATGATCTTTATTATAGTGAAGTTTCACTACTATAAATTTGTTTTTACAACAGGATATCTTTTTTGTCTTCTTATATTACATAGAGGAATTCATGAAATTATGAGAAAAATTGATGGACTAATAGAAGAGTTGCCAGCATACTAATATCACCAAGTAGGAAAACATACCAAAATTTTTTAAAGTCCTCAAAGATTTCTACGACTTTCCAAGAATACCTGAGTACATAGGCATTTTCATTTTTCATGCTATTTAACATCTTAGAAGGATTCTCTCTAGTGTATATGAAGAGGTGGGTAACATGAGGATTGATACATTGAAAATATTTGAATCACACTATAATATAATGATCTAGGTAAACATTTCTAAAAGTGTAGTGTACAAAGAACTGTCCAAGGGAGATACTAAAGTGCAGATTGCCTGGGAAAGATGGCAGAGCTTTTGCCTCTTAAGAATTGTAAGTAATGCTAATGTAACTAAGAATCACACTTTGAGAACAGTTGCTGTTACAACCATCCAATTTTTTTTTTGAAATTTCTTTTTTTAATTGATTTTTATTGAGCTCTACATTTTTCTCTGCTCACCTCCCTGCCTCTCCCCTCCCCCCTTCAACCGTCCCCAAAGATCCCCATGCTCCTAATTTTCTCAAGAGATCTTGTGTTTTTCTACTTCCCACATACATTAGATCTATGTATGTCTCTCTTAGGGTCCTCATTGTTGTCTACCTTCTCTGGTATTGTGATTTGTGGGCTGGATTTCTTTGCTTTATGTTTAAAAACCACCTATGAGTGAATACATGTGACAATTGTCTTTCTGGGTCTGGGTTACCTCACTCAAAATGATGTTTTCCAGCTCCATCCATTTGACTGCAAAATTCAAGATGTCATTACTTTTTTCTGCTGTGTAGTACTCCATTGTATAATTGTACCACATTTTCCTTATCCACTTTCAGTTGAGGGGCATTTAGGTTGTTTCCAGGTTCTGGCTATGACAAACAATGCTGCTATGAACATAGCCGAGCACATGTCCTTGTAGTACAATTGAGCATCCTTTGGTATATATACTTTGGATATATACTCAAAAGTGGTATTACTGGGTCTTGAGGAAGGTTGTTTCATAATTTTCTGAGAAATCACAACACTGACATCCAAAGGGGTTGTACCAGCTTGCATTCCCACCAGCAATGCAGAAGTGTTCCCTTTCCCCCACAACCTCTCCAGCATGAGTTGTAATCAGTGTTTTTTATCTTGGTCATTCTTACAGGTGTAAGATGGAATCTCAGAGTTGTTTTTATTTGCATTTCTCTAATGACTAAGGATGTTGAGCATTTCCTTAGTGTCTTTCAGCTATTTTAGATTTCTCTGTTGATAGTCTCTGTTTAGGTCAATACTCCATTTTTTATTGGTTGTATTGCTTTTTTTTTCATGAGTTCTTTGAATATTTTGGACATCAGACCTCTGTCTGGGTTTGGATTAGTGAAGATCTTTTCTCATTAGGCAGTCATTTTGTCTTGTTGACCATGTTCTTTGCTTTACAGAAGATTTTCAGTTTCAGGATGTCCCCAAATTTCATATTTATAGGTGTTGCCTGGATCTTGCTAAACAATGTAGTAGGCTAGGGGTAGATGAGGGCATTTCCATTTTGAAAACACTCAGAAGGGAAGCTGAACTAGCTGGTCTACAGATTACACAGTGAAGAATCAGGTGATTTTGTATAATATAAACCTAAGTCATGTGACTTGAGTTTGTGGTTCAGAAAAAAAGTGTGAGAAAGTTTCCATTTCCTGATCAGAGAAGACTGTATCCTTATCTATGAGAGATAATAGAAAATCAGTATTTTGCTTGTATATAGTATGAACTCAATCAACAGAAGCATTTTCAGAACACCTACTCTCCATGAAATGTAACTCCCTTAGCTAAAGTGGGAGAATTAGGGAAACAGTGGGTTTCTTTTGTTTGACTTCTGAAATTTCCAAAATGAAATACTAGCCAAATTGACAAAGTTCTTACTTTGTTGTGTTTTCCTGGTTATGATAAATTGTGTATAAATACAAAAGGAAAAATTGGCAATTGAAAAAGAATAAAAAGGATTAATCAACCGACCCTCCTTGTTCAAGGATTTTTTTAAAATTAAACAAATTCTATTTACATAAAGCAAAAGGTTATACTAAATTGAGTGAAATGAACAGGAAAATATCATTAATTTTGATCAGTGAGCAGTCCCTGGGATGTGTGTGAGACTGTGCAAGCGTGCTTCTATGTCATGGTGCTCCTCAAGCCACAGTTCCACAGTGACTGATAATTCTCTATCTTTTCTTTTTCACTGTGCAACCCTTTATTAAAAGGATAGAGGTGAAATTATGGCTATGGTGATAAGTTAACAGATTTGAGGCAGAAGTATTTAAGAGGATATTAAAATAAAAATTAAAAAAAACCTGCTACATACTTTGGAAAACTTTAAATGATTTTAAGCACCCAGTGATGCACATACCTTGGTTCTGTGCCCTCCTTTAAACACATATTCAAGTGATATTATACTCTTCAATTCAGTGAGTGACGTAAAGTGGCTTTTTCATAGTTGACAGTGAGTTCCCACTTTGAATCAAGGCAGGAACTCAAATAGGGTAGGAAGCTGGAGGCAGAAACTGAGGTAGACGCTATGCACCAGTACTGCTTTCTGACTTATTCTTCATGGATTGCTTAACCTGCTTGCTTATAGCATCAAAGACCACCATATCAGGAGATGCAATGGACTGTGCCTTCCCTTGTCAATCATTAATTTAAAAAAAATACACTATAGAATTGCCTAGAGGCAAATCTTATGTAGGCATCTTCTCACTAGACGGTTCCTTTTTTCAAATGATATCTTGTATTAACTTGACATAAAACTAGCCAGGACAATTGACCCCTTGTCAAATTGACACAATAACACAACACTATTAAACAATAACCTTTTTGTTCACTCCAATTTCTCATTTTAATATATAAATGCAAAATATCAAAATTTAAAATACCCAATTTTTAAATTTTCAATATTTTGTAAAACTCTAGTCTCTTTAAAATATTGTCTCCCTAAAAATCCAAAAATTTTCTAAATTATCACTTTCTTTAAAATATCCAATTTCTCCCAGTTCCAAAGTTCCTGTACAATTCCAAACTATGTTAACTGTGAGCCCCATTATATAAAAATATAAGTCAAATAATTTATTATTGTTAATAAAAAGAAAGTGGGCATGATCACAATCAATTCAAAAACCCACCACTCAGCCATGAAAAGGTTACTGTGAGATGCCTAGGATGCACTCACAATCTCTCCTTTCCTCCAACATGTTTGGAAAGCCATCCACAGTACATGTAGTTTATCTCATGTTCAGAGCAGAGAGAGCTCCACTCCAAATCTGCTGCTGTTCTTGCTGTTTATTCCGTGGTACTGTCATCTCCAAAATTCTCAATTCTCCACTGCAACTAGGCTATACATATATTCACCAAGAACCTCCCCAGGGCTCTCTTCATGCAGGCTAACCCTGGCACACAGTGCCAAGCCTTAGCCTCTCGAGTGACCCTTTCATTCTGGAGTTTCACTGCTACTAGGTTGCACCTTCCCCATGGAACTGTCCATCCTCTCACAGTCCTAAGTCTTAGTGACTCTCCATGACCTCTTCATGCTTTCAAAACCTGTACTACGTGGGAATTTCTTACACTATGAAGTTCAACTGCCAGCATGAAATGTAGCATCTACTGCCTCTGGTCCACAGCTCCTATGTCATGAAGCCAAAGAAATATTTCCCAGAAGATTTCTCCTTAGTAATTATGGTCTCTTCTCAATCACAACTGGATCTTTGGCTCCATATGATAAGCATCATTTGTTTTAAAAAAGCAAAGGTTTCACTTTAATAGTCTTTTATTTAAAATAATCGATGGCCTCCATAGAGTCTTTAAGACACTCTCAAAATTTTTCTCTGGAATATGACAAACCAGGTCTCCATCATCTTAACTTTCTCAAAATTTTATGTTCTTCTTAGTCTTCTCAACAGGAAGATAACCGTTAAACATTTGAAAAGTGTTTTAGCCCAAAGTTTCAAACTTCTGTCATAATCCCCCCAAATCCACAGTCAGACCTATCACAGGAGCACCCTACTCCTGAACCAATTTCTGTCTTAGTTAGGATTTCTAGAGTTGTGATTTTAAAGTATCATCAACCAAAAACTTGAGAAAGAATAGATTTATTCCATCTTACACACCACAGCATAGTACATCACCGAGGAAGTTCAGGGCAGGGACTCAGAAAGGGCAGAAAACTGGAGGCAGGAGCTGATATAGAAGCCATGAAGGAATATGCTTGCTCAGTCTGTTTCTTACAACACCTAGGACTACCAACCCAGGGGCCAGAAATTATAGCAATTCCTAATTAAGACAATGGACTACAGACTTGCCTAAAGGCAAATCTTAAAGTATTTTCTCAATTGATCATTCTACTTTCCAAATGATATGTGTAATGTTGACATAAATTAGCTCAACGATAATGTTCAATACAAGATCCAATTGGAGAACTCAATCATGACAACTATGCAATCTTTATCTAAATGTGATCAAATTTCAAATGTGATCTTTGTGATCAAAATTTTAAATTAACATATTTTAACATCTATTTTTCCTTGTGCGTGTGGTATTGTATAATATCATTCCTTCATTTAAATGGTTCTGTTTGAATAGTCATGTAGAACCAGGCACTTTCTTCACTTTTGCTCCCGTTTTTCATTCTTAAAGACACTTGTTTCTTATCTATTCATCCAACTCGACAATTTCAAGAAAAAAATGTTATCATAGGCTATTTAACTTCTTTTAAAAATGCAATAATACTTTTATTAGTTAATATATATCTAAGAGAAGTTACACACAATAAATAGGATTTATGCAGATATCTGGAACAGAAGAGCATTTCTCATTTCTCTTACAGTTTTTAAAGTCTTTACAGATAAAACTTTTAAAGTATGCACAAAGAAATTTTGTAAATGTTATAAATGCCATATATTATGCCCACTTTTTACCTGAAGTAAAATTAAACAGCTTTAATATAGACAGCTGAGATGGAGTTAACTGTTGCCATCTCCACACCCTCCATCTTTTACATAGACATGGGAACCAGATGGATCAATAGATTGTTTTTCTAAATACATCATTTTGTTTTTATTGTGCAAAACTTTCTTATGAATAAGCTTTTTCTACTGGTTTGTAACATACAAGTTAGTGGGCATCTGGCTTCTGTGAAAAATAGGATTCAATTATTTGCATTTTTAAATTCCATTCATTCTGTTTTTAAAACGTTCACTTTTCCCTTTTGCTCTTTGTAAACGCAGTTCTCCTCAACTCTCTTCTTCATGTACTCATGGGCTTTATGGTTCTTGTATATTGAAACATTATTCCTTAAAACTTTTATAATGAAAATGAATGTTCAAGGTCCACAGTATGACAGAATCTATACTATCTAAGTGATGGTTACTTAAAACCAACAAAAATTTTAGTAGCAAAAGCCAATTTACCCCTCCTATCTTACATTCACTTTGAAGGACTTTGGGATACCATTCAACGATCTTTGTGTGCATATGTTATTTCAAGATCAAAATTCTAATGAGTAGTTCATCTCTGCTTCAGGTTGATAGTGGTGTTTTATCACCAAAATTGTGTTGGTTATTCATAAGCCTTTCTCCCAAAATTGTGTTGGTTATTCATAAGCATTTCTCCCAATAGTGAAATACTTTAACCTAATTTGGGGATGAAGGTCTATAACACTATTTGGCTGCCAATGTATAATATTTGCAGTAACAGGCTTTGTGAGTCAAAATAGGATTCAGAACTAAGAATTTGAGAGGTTTTGTCATTCATTTCTAGACATCCTCATTTTTTCTATATTCAGAAATATGGAATTTCTGATAATTTCCAGAAGAATGAAATCTTATAATGACCAAGAAAAACTACCTCTTAAGTTCTCAAAATTTTCTTTACAAAAAACATTTGATTATTCACCTAAAACAATAGTCCTATGTTTCACGATACATTGTATCCTGATATGTTGTCCTATGACACTCCAAAACTAATAATAAAGTTAACTGTGAATGGGCAGCAAAGTCAACGACTAACTGACTGAAATTAGCTATAAGATTTTGGAGGACCCAGGTTACAATACGATAGAGAGGATTAGGAAGATTTGTGGGCCCTTTTGATCTGGGGAGAGAGGGTCAGCTGGTTGTTCAACTGCTCTCTTGATCTATCAGTTTTGACTATAATATCTGGGCTCCTGAGCTTTCATTAATAATAGAACAATTTAGATATGCTTCAGGCCCGTGTGTAATCCAAACATCTTTAAATAGTTAATAGTAAAATGTAATCTGTTTGAGTATTTCTCTATATCCTATTAATTATATCCGAGAAAAGCAGAGTTTCATGGTGTGTGTATGTGTAAATAAATACAAAATTTTTTTCCAGTTGACTGAGAAAAACTAGGAAATGCAAATATAAATAACCATTCTTTCATAAAGGAAAGAGGATGAGAGGAATTACCTTACCATGGTCTTCATTTTGGAACTTGGATTCAATCCCAAAAATATATCACAAGAATAGTTCTCCAAAAACACTATGCCATGACAGACAGGATTCAGAGTAGAAGACTGTAAATAGAAAGCGTGTACACGGACGAGGTGGTCAAACTCTTAATCTCTAAATTCAAATGAATTTATAATTCCTTGACCACAATCTATATTACTAATACCATACAATTAAGAAAATGGTTAGAAGAGCATTTTAGACCTCAAATTAGAAGGGAATTAAAATCCATTTTTACTGTATTTTATGAAAGCCATCAGATTGAACTATTGAAACTATCAAATTTCCATTCATGTTTCACTGCTTAAAATCTGGGAGAAATAAATGATTGTTAGTTGCACGAGGTAAAGAGCTGTGAGAAAATGAGAGCCCCCTTCTGGAGGTCAAGGTATTAAAAAAGCTGTGGAAGAAAGGAGTATTTCAGAAACTCCTAGATGCATCCCATTGTTGGAAATAGTTCTATAGGAAGGATTCTGAGTTTTAGAGTTCTGGGTTTTGCAATAAGATGGATGATTATGATTCTCTTGAGAAAAGTATGCCATAGGTGCACAGCAGCAGCAGAATGACACAGCTGCTTCTCAATAACATACTGAGAAGTGCACACACATATAAAGTGTACAAACCTATACATTCCAAATAGGTTTGTGTTGAGAACAGTGACTGCCAGCTGAGGCTCTTACTCTAGCAATATTTACAGGCTGCAGCCTTTATTTTTTATTTAGCACAAATAAGATCAAGGACTAAAGTTTCCAGGAAGTTAATATAGAGCCCAAGGCATTAAAGCCACTTTTATTGGTATTTAATATCACTGAAGAAGAGAAAAGAAAGAAATTGTATTTTTCTTCTAAATTCATTTTAGTCATCCATGTGGTATTTTTTATTTTAATTTAAATGAAAGGTATACATATCAGTGAATATTTTGCTTCAATGATAATATTTGCATGACCCAAAGAAAATTCAAGTGTTGAATATTCTTATTATATAATAAATTCCCACTTTATCCTATCACTGATTTTTATTCCTGTAGATTATTTTCTCCCATGAATATAACAAAATATTTTAGGTCCATGTTAGAAAGATAAGAGTTTTCAGTTTTTGCTGCTATAAACCTTCTTAGAACTGTCTTTGGCACATAAATATATATTCTGTTAAATATATTCTAAGGAATGGAGTGCTTCATAATAAAAGATATGCACGTACACTTGTAGATTTGGCCACACGTATTTTTAAGGTTTCATTTTTTTCATGAGCAGTGCTTCTTATTCTTGCTATGGTTTTTTGACATCACTCTTTGGCAGTTGAAATGTTATGATGTCTGATTTTAATGTTAATTTGGACTCTTCTTGTGACACATAACTATTAAGAATAGTATCTGTAAAACAGGTCCTCTTGAATTAGTAAGTTGTACTTGGTGGGAAATGTGTATATTTTCTCTGGAATCTTGAAAAAGGCAATTTTGCAACCCTCAAAGATAATTCACTATGGCTTTTGCTCAATAAACCTCATGAGAGATGTCTATGCATTTCCAAAAGAAAGTCGTGTTCTTGTTTCTACCCACATTCTTTTCCCAAATATTCTTCTTTTGTTCTTATGTCATCTATATGTGTATTATGTATACTTGGTTTGATGTAAGGGAGAAAATGTGCCATTTGTCTCTCTGGCTCTGACTTATTTCTCATAGGATGATGACTTCTCATGGAATGATGATTTCTCATATGGTGATGATTTACAGTTCCACCAATCTTTCCTTTTTAATTAATTAATCATTTAAATAATGTTTCTACCTAGTTAAAGCTTCTTTTCCCTCTGTTCTATCTTCCAAGTCCCTCTGCCCAATCTACCCACCCCATCTATTTCCTCTCCCTTCCCTTCAGAAGTGCAGGCCTTCCACGTACATCATTCAGCCAGTCATGGGATATCAAGTTTTAGCAAGACTATTAAGACTGCATGAAGCAACCCAGCAGGAGGAAAGGGTCCTAAGAGCAGGCAACAGAGTCAGACAGTCAGAGACAGACCATGTTCTCTCCCACAAGAGCAAGCCATTCAAGAGTATCATGTGTGCAGAAGGCCAAGATCGATCAACCTACACAAACTCTCTGGTTACTTGTTAAGTTTCCATGAGCACTCATGAATCCTGGTCAGTTCACTCTGTGTATTTTACCATGGTGTATTTAGTCCACCTGTATTCCACAATCCTTCCTTTCCCCTTCCACTGTTTCCTTAAGGTCTACATAATGCTCTATGTAGGTTTTTGCATCATTTTTTTTTCAGTTTCCATCAGTTGTTGGGTGAAGGCTCTCTTATGACAACTGGATTAGGCCACAATCTATGAGGATATCACAATATCATTAGGAATCATTTCAATGACTTTTTCTCTTTCTTTCTTTCCTTCCTTCTTTTCTTCTTCTTTTTTTTTGTTTGCCAGTCATGTTCAATTCTATACTAGGTCTGGGCTGTCCAGTCTCTAGGTTCTGGCCCTCCAGTCATTATCAGGGGTGGGCTTACTCTCATAGTATAGGTCTCAAAGTGGAATAATTATTGGTTGGCTATTCCCATATTTTTTGTGCCACCTTTGTTCCAGCATATCTTGTAGGCAGAGGAAATTGTAGATCAGAAGATATATGACTGGGTTGGTGTTGTTGGTGTCCCAGTTCCTCCAATGGAAGTCTTTCCTGGTTGAAAGAGATGGCAAGTCAGGCTCTGTATCTCCCATTGCTAGGAGTCTTAGCTAGGGTAACCCACATATATTCCTGGGTATTTCCATTGCACTAGGTTTTTAGTTCATCCCATAGAGGCTGCTAATTCCATTGCCATTCATAGTATTTTCTCCTTCCATTCTCCCTTAATCTGATCTCTCCTGTTTCCATGTCTAGCCCTTCCCTCCAACACTAGTCTTCTCCATCCATCGATTGGCAATGTCCATTCTATTTCCTTTCACAGTGAGATTTATATGTTCCCCCATCCTGCACTCTTGAGCATCCCTTGTTATTTAGCTTTTTTGGGTCTGTGAATTGTAGTATGATTATCCTTTACTTTATGGCTAATATCCACCTAGAAGTGGTACAAACTGATTGTGTGTAGCAAGAGGAGTGGCTGTGTCGCCGCTGAGGAGCAGGCCATGTTCCCGGTGCCAGGCTCTCGGCCACAGGCCTGCTTTTGGCCCTGACTAGCTTATACCCAGAATAATTACACACAAACTGTGCTCATTTAAATACTGCCTGGCTGTATGCTCTAGCCTCTTCTTGGCTAACTCTCACATATTATTTTAACCCATATCTAATAATCTGTGTATCACTACGAGGTGGTGGCTTACCAGGAAAGATCCTAACCTATGTTCATCTCAGGCTGGAGAAACATGGCATCTGCCCCAGTGCCTTCTCTTTCCCAGCCTTCCATTCTGTCTATTCCACCCACCTAAGGGCTGCCCTATCAAAAGGCCAAGGCAGTTTCTTTATTCAACCAATTAAAGCAACAGAAATACAGAAGGACCCTCCTACACCAGTTGTGTTTTCCTTTCTGCATCTGAGTTATCTTACTCAGGATGATCTTTTCTAGTTCCATTCATTAGCATGCAAATTTCATGATGTCATTGTCTTTAACCAATGTGTAACTTCATTGTGTAAATGTACCACATTTTCTTTATCTATTCTTCAGTTGAAGGGCATCTAGGTTGTTTCCAGTTTCTGGCTATTATGTATAAAGTTGTTATGAACATAATAGAACAAGAGTACTTGTGGTTTGGTAGTGTATCTTTTAGGTATATGGGCAGGAGAGGTATAGATGGGTCTGGAGGTAGATCAATACTCAATTTTCTGAGAAACCACATACTGATTTCCAAAGTGGCTGTACAAGTTTCACTCCCAGCAGCAAATGGGTCTTGACTCACAGTTTGAGAACCAGTGGCCCATATTGTCTCCTTTTATTCCTAATCTTCCTTCAACAAGATCATCTTTTTTAAACATAAATCTAACTATCCTATTTGTCTGTAAGAATATATCTGCTATTTCTTTTGTATGTGTACTAGTCCTTGTTAGGCAGCAGAAGAAAGAACATGATAGTAAAATGATGGGTTGAGCTGACAAGAACTGGTACCCAGTCATCTTAATGGCTTGCTCTTACTATGTATATCTCTCTCAAAGCTTTCCAAACAACAACCCTTCGCAGGACCAAGAATACAGAAATACTGTATCCTACTGAACATCTTCTTTTGACCTCATTTCTAAAGTTACTATTCAATGCACCTGTGTGTTTAGTAACTTCCTTGTAGATAAAAGTGATGTTAACCAAGAGTCTTCATTTTACTTTGGACTTACGGCCCTCAAATTTTTCTCTCTATGAAACACAGCACTTGATTTTTGCCTCTTGAATTTCTTGAGATAGTCTCAAACATTAGAACCTATGACTATCTACTGTCTCAGTTAATACTCTTGCCTACACCAACTGCCACATGCTACGTGGGAAAAGAAGGCCTTAAGAACTGGGTTGGTTTCATAAGCCTTCTCCCAGTTCATCATTTCTTCAGCCACTATTCCAGGACTTCAACTTGATCTTGCCTGTTATTCAGGTTTCCCTATGTGCTTCAAAACACAGTTTGTTTTCCTGTGTTTGTATCACAATATTTATAGGTGGAAATAACTTGCTATGGATATTGTATTTTAGATATTATGAGATCAGTCACTATTTATTGATATTTTCTATGTGAAGAGTTCTTCTTCTTCTTCTTCTTTTTTTTTTTTCAGAAGATGTGTTACCGAAATTTCTATGTCCCCAAGGAATTCAAGTGCAGAGCGTGGGAGTTTTCTTTCTTGTATATGGATGTTGTGCAGATGAATTCCAGTAGCTTGATATCCTAAATGTACATATGTTTACGATATACATGCTTATGTTGTAATCTGTGTTATTCATAAGTCAGAATTTGGGTATGTGACATTTCAGTTAAAAAATGATAAGAACACAGGACAAAGAACAATCCCTGGGACACCATAATACTCTATTTGGCTCTTAGAATACACATTTCCATGAGTATGTTAAAATAGAATCTCAATAATTAGATTCTTAGATGAATGAAGAAAATCTGTTCAGCAATATAAGATACTATCTAAACACAATGATACTGTAAAAATGAGTTTTTAGATTCCCAGCTTCCAACGGAGATATAAACATTAAAGTGTTAAGCTTATAGTTTCTCAAAAGTGATTGAACCCTGGACATTAGGTAAACTTTGTTTTACATGACATATGCTTGGTGCGTCTAACTTTAGTACCTATTTCACTGGACCATTCCTAATTACTCTTAGTACCAAGGCCCTATTACTGAATATAAATTTTAATTAGCCTGTCCCTCATATTTTAGTATATATGCTCTCAACAAGATATTATTTTACTGTTTCTTTCATTTAATTTTCTCACATAAACTCACCTGACCTATAAGTCATCTCTTTAAGATATGTATTATAAAATATTTGAACTGATAAGCCAATTTATAACAAGATACAGGTTTCAAGTGTGATGATTTAAATACAGCAATCAAAATATTTCATTAAGTTGACTTTAGAATAAAATAATCTAGTTGCATTATGATGTACACACACTTCAGAAAAAAGCACTGTTTTTATTAAGCATTTCCTATACTCTATAAATATTCTAACATGAAGCATATAGTATTACAATTGTCATAGTAATTAAGATATTCTCGTTTTTAAAGTTTTCTTTTAAACAAGGTAGCATCTGGTTTTTCTTATTTTGACAATTTCAATTTTCCATTTTCAGGACATTTTACATTTACTTCAAATTAAGGTTGTATGAGTGTCTGCCAGTTTTTATGTCTTGCAAGCATAATGCCATTGAATGTTTTTATTGGAAATTACACATTTTTATACTGTAAATTTTAGAGAGATTATTTTAGATCCATGGAAGTAGGAATTCATTTTCATTCAGATCTATAAATTATTTTATCATATCAATTTCACAGGATATATTTATCTCAAAAACATTCAAGAATCTATTAGAACATAGAGAGTACATGTAATGTTTGTATTAAATTTTTTGAGGATGTTTTATATTATATAGACAATACAATATTGTCTATATTGTATCATAGACAATACAAACATTCTGTCCTCTTTTAATAATATCTCAAGTAGCTGTTTACTTATTGTATACCAATAACAGATGTCACTGTGCTTATCATTATTGTCAGTGACATCATTTCTCTTGTATTAATTTTAACCTTTAAATGGAGTTAGAGCCAAAACCTCAAGTTGTTGGAAATCTCTGGTCTGATCCTGTTACACCATGCTCATAAGCTATAGCTCTATGCCTCTTTTATATTGCACTTATGTTTAAATTTAATGCCAACATTTTACTGCTAAGAAACATGTTAAGTGAGGATAGAGACACCATCTTTATTGAAGGGCAAATCTACATTGGCAGGTGTTTTCTGACTTAAACATTTGTTTCAGATAATATTTTATTCAGTAGCATCTTATCAGCCAAAATTTTCTCATTCTCTCTCTCTCTCTCTCTCTCTCTCTCTCTCTCTCTCTCTCTCTCCCTTCTCTTACCCTCTCTGTCTCCCTTATTCCCTTTCTCCTTCCTTCTCTTTCCCTTACTTTTATTTCTCCCCCAATTTTGATGACTCCATCTTTCTCAGTACATATTCAAGTATGGAAACAAATGGAAGGAATTATACATATATTTTCTGTCTCCATTTTCAAAGGTCTCAGGTCCTTACTTCGACTCTTCTGTCCAGGACTACTGTGCCCTCAGCTCTTTAACTTTATAGACTGGAGCATCACACTTGGAAATATCTGTGGCACTTTGCACATATGTAGGCCAAGGCAGGGGCATGATACTTACCTAAATTGATTTTATTACTACTTTCAGAAAGTTGAATTTTTGTGATTCTCAAAGACACGGACTTACTTACAATGTCTGGAATTAACACACTAAATCTGTGCAATTTGACCTTAATTTTTTTGTGAACAAAAAATTTTTTGCACTAATTTGCATTGCTGCTACTTTCATTTTAAATTGGATTTTTTTTATCACAATCCATCTGTAAGATACCTCCTGTTACTAATTTCTGATGAGGATTCTCTCATTAATATGATATTCACAATTGCATAGATTACAAACTATCTGATCATATTTGGCTCATCCCATGTTGTAAAATTCTGTTCCTATATTTGATAGATACTGATTTAATTGGGACAATGTTAGTACATAAAGACAATGAGTCAGATAGTAACTATTGGAAGTACAAAGTTTTAATATAGCTGATGAATTCTCTTTCTCAGGGTTCAGTATTACTAGGTAGACTTCTCCTTTGTAACCATCTTAATAGAGTAGACAATATACTAAAGAGTCCCCTAAATAATAGTGATTTATATGTTAATACCATTGAAAGAGAATTGCCATGGCTTTCCTAATGAAAGATTATGCCTGAGTAAAATAATTTATTTTTTTCCTTTATGACTAGTCAATATGATTTATTTTAAAGAAAAAGAACTTGGTTACTGATGATAATCTTAAGCATAAGAGGAAATAATACACAATACACATTGTTTTTAAGAAGTTTGAGAAACAATAGGTTGAGGCAGTGAGATATATGAACTCTGCGATGCATTCTGCACAGACTCTCCTAGAGAAAATAAAAACACTTTTAAACTTAATTGGCTGTTCAGATCAAGGATAAAGAAAACAAAATTCTGGAGAGCTAGAAGCTGAGTATCCGTTTAAGAGCTGATTTGAAAGCAACAACATTAGGAATCCTATCTTCCGAATATGAGTCCACAATGGCTGACACATGGAAACTTGGCAATGCTCCTCCCCAGACACCAAGGACACATACAAAGAAACGAAGAATGCATCTGTGGGGCGCCTAGTGAACAGACAGATGTAGACTGAGAATTCTTGAATGAGTCATCAGAACACTCTGCTTGTCCCTATATTTAAGCATAGCATGCTGGCAAGGTATCTTTTGTCAATAAACTATATTACCAGGCTATTAAGCCAAGTCAGACATGTATTTTCCTAGAAAAAAGCATATGAACATCCAAAACCATACCCAAGTGTTTTTCTGTGTAATATGCCCTGTTGCCCACATCACTAAGTATGGGGACTCTTACAGTTACACCAGCAAAGTCTCTTAGAATTCCTTAAAAGGGAAATTTGGCTTCAGGTTATTAATGGCGTTATCCCCCCAAAGTCATATTTTTTTACAACTTATTCTAGAAGTCCTTTTTACGTTTAAAGAATGGTAGCAAGAATATGGTGCTCCTTAAACTCCACTTATCATTCTATTTAGTAAGAGAGGACTTAGTCACCGGATCTTCAAGTCTGAAATCTGCTTCCATAAACAAGGTGTCGTTTTCCTAGGCCCCTTTGGCATCTAAGAATCCCCAAATAGCACGCAGATACGACCACAGTGGAATCAGTAGACAGTAACCTTTTCTCTTTCAATCAAATTTTGAATTATTAGGTATAAAATTCTGAAAGGATTATTGAAATTTCTTCACCATAACTTTTTTCAATTTTGTCTTATATCTAAATATTTGCCACTCAATATCAATTAAGTTAAAACCAATTTCCAACAAAGTTCTGCTCGATGTCTTTCTTAAGCACACATTGTACAGGGAGGGCTGCCTTCTACTCCCCTGGCTAGACATGGTAAACGTGGGGAGCAGATAAGGGTGGAAAGGGTCTGTATTGCACCTTTGCGTTATATAACGCTGAAAGATGAAGTGGGGGAACCACAGGTGGTGCACCAGGACACAGCAAATAAAGGGACCTCCTTGCCTCTGTCTGCCCCTTGCTCTCTCTGTGGGTCCATTTCTTATGTGACAAACCAGCTATAGCCAAATCCCAGAGTTTCTCATGTCTCTCCATATTCTAATCATCCAAGGAGCTTTTTGTATAGCTCATAATTCATTTTCAATGTAATAATTACTCAGTGCATAATTTTGATCATAGTTAAATGTACTTAAGTGGATTAGACTTATAGGTATTTTATATTTTGTGTATGAAGTCTCTTTATAGATGAGGAGAAGCCCAGATACAGGTGACCAGGTATCACAGACATGTGGCTGTCTGTGTGTTTGTATACATATATATATGAGTTTCTAAACTTAGAAAGATTAACAAGGACAAAGTCTGAATAAGCTTGGATATGAAAGCTATAAAAGGAGGTACCTATCACCTGACAGTGTAAAGTTTATTTACAGAAGGATGATGAATATTTGCGATTGAAGGAGGCTGTGCAGAGTGTCTGGTGGAAAAGGAGCAATGATTGAAGTGCTTTTCTACTATGACAGGAAGACAGGTATGTGTCAGTTTTCCATTTTTGAATTGAGGATTAACAGAATATTTCTCAACTATTGGAAAAGCAGATTTAGCTTCAATATTGAATTCTAGTGAGATTATCAAAATAAACATCACAATATACCACCAGGATGTCTCAGTAAACACAGTACTTTGCTCTTTTTTAAAAAATAAAGGCTTGATTGTTAAATATTATGTTTGACATTTTGATTAGTATCACTGTCCCAATATTCTTTCTCTTAGGAATAATTAAACATCACCTCCACGTGTAGTGTGTCCTATTTTCAAAGGTAACTATTCTATCAGGAATACAGCAATATCACATATCGGAATCAATCATATACCATTTATTGACATAGAATTAAAATAATTATACTGATGGTTTTAATTTACATTCAACAAAGTTTTTCATTTTACAGGCTGTAAATTTCTGCTTATTATATAATTGCACAAGCAATTAGATATTTATGCTTGGAAAAATAAAAGAAAACGTCTAACTGTACACACAATATCGATGCCCACAGCCCAAAGTAGGTACAAACAACCCTGCTACCAAAGGGTGAGCTGGGATGGTATGTTGGCCTGATCAGTTGCCACTGTGAAGCCTAAAACATTCTTTACTCATGATTCCAATGGTTTTGCTAGCCCTATCTTTGAAAGACATTAGTAAAGCCAATACTGCCCTTTAGAGCACGAAACACATGTTGTTATCATTTAAATAAGTGAAAATGGTGACAAATTCAGATTAATTTGGAGATATATGGTATTGTGAAATTTTCTCCAAAGTGTTTTTGAACAATAATGTTTGAAATTTCTGCTGAGTGCTGATTTTAAATGTTACATTCCTTCTTCTTAAAGCCCTTGGATTTGTCTTTAGTCATTTTACACCTCTTCAAATGACATCCAAATATTTATAACCCCCAAGTACCACAGAGGCAAACTAAATATATTACATCCACACAAGTTGCTGTGGAATGAACAAAGGCTGGGGCTTTATACTTAAAATATCTATTTAATTTATAACACACTGAACTTGCTTTACCTGCCCTCACTATAGTTTATAAAATATGTTTTCTGTTCTTAACAACCACCTTTCAAAGTAAGAGCTGAAAGTAACCAGGATCCTTTGCTTCTGTGTGTCTCTAGCCTATGTACTTGATAGCTAGTAAAAAGATTTAAGCCCCTTACCCATGATAAATGTCCTTCGGGCAACGATCATGCTCAATAATTAGTGGGGAAAAAAGCTTTAATAATAGCTTCCTAGAAGAACATCCACAGGATTTGATCTTGCGCTAAACATGTATTTGGAGACACAGTCTCTCTTTTTGCTAGAGCTGCTTAGAAACCCTCAACTGAGCACAGCCAACGAGCTCTTAATTCTACCTCATTTTATCAGTCTGATATTCTCGCCATTATTTTTGTTGTTTTTCAAAAAAAAACTCTAACTACCCTTGCACTTATGTCATAAAAAATTCTGCCTCTTTCCCTTTTTTAATATTTGTATTCAAGACAAACAACAGGAGGTTGAAACCAGGCCACTTAGGAGAAACATCTGCTGACATTTACTCATATGCTACACGCTCCACTTTCATCATCGAATGTAATGATAAACACACATTCCAGTCAATAATGGCAATTCCCAGCCAAGCTTTACAAATGGTCTCTTTAACACCTAAACTGACAGCTCGGGAGATTTTGAGCTTGAAGCTAAATATGGTACATTTGGACAGTGTTTGCCTAAGTCTAGAGTGTCTTGAAGACTTTAATAAGCAGACATACACTATCAAATACAAAAAAGTCTTGACTGTTTGACTGCGCAGGTACTGGAGCGGTGAAGTTTGACACTTTCTGAGCAGATTAAAGGGGGAAAAAAAAGAAAACCCTTCAAAACCAAATGGCCCCTTTGAAGAGTAGCAGTAATGAAGCTACCCACAGTATCTGGAAAACAGTCTCATTTAAGGAGAAAACTAATTGCCTGTCATTTAGATTATAGCTTTTAATTGTGGTGCGCTACAAAGTTAAGTGTTTATTTTGCTTCCAGTGTTAATTTTAATAATCCTGCATTGAGTTTAAATTATTGTAAGGATGTTTTAATAAAATAGTAAATGTTTTTCATTTACTGTTTACAAGAAATAATTATGCTGGCTTTTAATGTGCGAAGGATTTCTAACAAGCTAAGGGCATAGCTTTGTGTCATACCTCTAACTTTACCTCACAAAGAGATATGCTCTTTAAAAGTGAACTAACTGCCTGAAGGTAGCCGTTGAAAAGCTCATACAGGGCTGAACTCCACACTGGGATTCACACACACGTGTTCCTCAGAACATGAAGGATCCATTTTGTGTGTGTGTGTGTGTGTGTGTGTGTGTGTGTGTGTGTGTGTCTTTTCTGTATACCCTTTAGATTTAGTTGAGATTGGTTAACCTAAAAACTGTATCAGGGACTGTGTTCCAGTCAGCAGAGAATGACAGCTTTGCCCAGACTCGTCATGTGCGGGTCTTCTTTGCAAAACTCTGCTGCCACTGTGGTTTAAAACAGGTCGCTAGCTTCTTGACTGAGAAGAATCTAGACACTTAACAAGCTGTGTCTGAAATGTAATGAGAGAGATGGAAAGCTGTCTCATGCCATGCTCTTCAAAGAAAAAGCCGAGCAGACCCACAGTGGTCCGATTAACAGTATTTTTTTCCCTCTAAAAATGGCTTCATTTAGAAGACAGCTTGAGGGTTTTGTTGTTGTTGTTTTTGCTTTTAATCTTGTTTCTCTATGCAGGACAAATGGGGCTAAATTTGGAATGCTGTGTTACAATGTTTTCATCTACTCCCAAGGCATGTTGAGCAAAGTAGCCAGACGAGTCCTACTGCACACCTTATCAATGTTTCCTGTAAGGGAAATGAGCAGCTCAGAATAAGAACTCACGGTGCTGTGTGACATGTATGGAGTTCAAAGTCTGTTTGGACTATGGTAGGAGCCAGGCAGTTCAGTTCTCAGACAGGGGCATAGGATTTTGTATGAGAGCCACAGCTTTTAGCACCAACATTCAGATTAATAATGTAATGGGCAAAACCAAAACAAAACAAAAACAATTAAAACCCTCCACCTTCGATAGCACAGTCATCCTTTTAGGAAATCATCTTATGAAAGTTGCTGAAACTGCTCAGTGATATTTCCCTGCTACTACCCATGATCATCAAGCCAAATCTCTACAGGAAATTGTGGTGACTAAGCTAACTTGTTAATTCTTTGGGGTGGAGTTTAGAGGAATCGATTGGTTTTTACTGATAGAAATCTAGAATCTTTCTAAACATGGCTGTGGGCAACAGCGTAACATAGGGCTCCAGCAACCACACTGAGCAAAGTGTTCTTAATGGTGCAGGGAAAGACAGTACTATTCACTCTCTCCCAGGCCCCAAAGCCAGAGCAGAGGGAAGATGGGACGCCAAATAAATCTGCCAGTGATTACACTAAAGGAAATTATGATCTTGTTATAGAAACCATTAAAGGAAAACCAGAGTTGGTATGTAAATATTGTTGCATCATTATACCACTGAAAAAAAAACAACCTAGTACAGCATTAGTATGTTATGCAATTAACAAAATGAAAAATGAGCTGCTTGAATTTAAAGCTTTTAATGTTTTTTAAACAGATAATAAGCATTTTCAACACCAACGTAAAGTATAGCAGAAAAGGTCTCCCTCGAATAGTGGCATATTTCATCAATACACACTGTGCATTAAGGGCTAATACGCGGTCACATAGCTCCTCTGTTTATTTCCTAACTCATCAAACAAATCACACACAAACTGATGTAGACTGAAGATAAAAGGCTTACTTGAAGATCAGAAAATTTGTTATTTCTAATGTTTAGAGAGGTTACTTCCCTGTATATGTTTGCCTTATTTTACCTTAAAGGGACTCAGATTGCTAACCTTAATTAAGCAAACAGCCCATTATTGACTGTTGTATAAAGTATTTTAAATCTAGAAGCATTTTAAATATATTAATATAATTGTCCAGTGCCTTATAATTATGAAAGATAATTAACATTATATTTATTACTCAGTATTCTTATTTACCCTTGAAAGGACAGAAATTGATTTATATATCAAATGATTTATATATCAAATCATTCTGCTTAGAATCAGAATCTAAGCATAGTTTAGCAGACCTACTTCAGAAGAAAATGGAAAAACAAAAGTTTTTCAAAATATGCCATAATGCAGTTGTGTTTACTAGATATTGTGCAAATAGTGCGACATATATGGATTTTAACTACATCACTATGAACACCCACCCAATAATTATTAACATTTGAACACTAAAAAATTGCTCAATCAAAAACAATTTTACAAAAATCAACTTACATTATTAACAATGAGGCTGCTTAGTCCGTAGACAGTGATGAATTTTCTGTATTAAATTCAAAACAGTAAGAAAAGATTCACATGGGGACAACACAAGCTCCTTAAATTCTAAATAGATATAATTTACTGTAGGCACTAGAAAGTTAATATGTTCTCCAAAGACTTCTTTAATTTAGTTGTTGCTAATTTATTCACACTAATACAGAAAAAAAATTCTGCAAAATTTTTCATAACAAAAAAACTGTGCATATCCCTGTGTTTTAGCTGGCATGTGGCTCTACACAGATGGTTTGGGGCTTTCTTTGCTGCAAAACAGATGGGCCAGCACTGTCCCTTACCAATCAAAAGAGAACTTGAAAATATAGGAATATCTTTACCTACATTGCATCCTTTAATTCAAGAAATTAAAATGCTTCAGAGTATAAATAACTGCCTATGGAAAATAATTTTTGAAATGAGATGTCATATGTCAAAATTATTCAGTAACCCAGTTCATGTTTAATGCAAAAATACTAAAGTTTGCCTTGTGCTTATACTGTTTTAACATACAACTATTAACTTAAGAAATTTACAACTATGGAATTAATGTTGTCATGTGTTCACCTTGCCTCAAAAACACTTCTGTTTTAAAACTTTAACTGCAGTTAAACATATTTCAATTCAAAGTGATCATTCCCGACAGCATCATCCAATGAACCAAGTTAGCAAACATATACGAGTGTAGTGCACTCATAGCTGACATGCTTTTACAATCAAGCTAGAAGGTAGCACGGAGGGAGCTCAGAGTTAACATGAATGCTGTATTTCTTACTTCAGTTTACTCACAACAGAAAACAAAGCCCTTTGCATAGTGAATCTAAACCATGGCCCGCCTCAAAGCATGCTGTTGATTTTAAAATGTTGTTCCTCGGGACTAGGATCGGCACTCTTTGTTTTGCCTGCTTTGCAAAGCAATATGGACAGCACTCTTCTTGAACCATCGTGTTAGAGAAAGGTAAGGCCTGGTGAGCTTGGAATATGTAGCTGCTCACGTGGTACAAAGACCCACTTCCTCTTTCTCTCTGGTACCCAAAGAAGGTTATGAGACTGTGATGTTTTTATATTTCGTAAATATGCATCCTAACAGGTAAATTTTCTATACTATCAAGATGATGGATGGTTTCTGTAGGCTGATAGTTTTTCTAAGGCATTGTTCACAAGAGACAGTTGAACTGTTTGTCTTGGATAAGTGATTTTTTTTCAGAGCACTGTGTACTCTGTATTTTACTTATGTTCAAACATTCCATTTTTATAATGCACATTTTTTCCAGGAAAGCAAAAATGATGGGTATCTAACGTTAAACCATAAAAGTATAAAAAAATATAGCTCTATATATGCACATCTACATGCATATTTATGCACACATCAATTTACATATATTCACAACCATATATAAATTTGCATAGTTCTTACTATATATTGATATTTATAGGATATATATGTACACATATATAATTAAGATTACACGAAGTTATTTTTCTACACACAGGCAATGTCCCCTTAATTGGTTTTCTTTTAATGATCAGATTTCAAAAAGCAATTGAGTATTTTTCTTTTGTCTGTAATGGAAAATAACAGCTTTGATTTTTACTTTTTTTCAGTTACATCAAAAACAGTGTCTCTCACAGATCTATGATGAAAGGGCTGCCAGGCTAGAAAATGTAAATAAAACTGTAAAATAAATACATTTAAGAAAAAAATCTATTTCCAAGATCTTTTAAATACTCTGACATTATCTGCACAAACAAACAATTGATATGGTAATTTAAATAATTTTATTCACTGTATTTTGTTTGTTTTAGTTATTTTTAAGGTTTTTTCTTTTCTTTCTTTTTTCTTTTTCTTTTCTACAGAAGGACTTTTTTGCTGCCCGAACTCTCAATGTAGAAAAGTCTGTCTTTCCACTCCTGATGGTCTTGCCTCCATTTCCTGGGTGACTGGATTTAAGAAATATGTTACTATACCTGTATCTTTATTAACTTTTTTATAAGTCAGTATCTAAATCTGTCTTTTAGTCTGAATGTAAATTGAATTACTACGGTTAAACTAATAACATACTCTATCATAGTCTTAAAACTGTCCCATAATTTTATACTGTCCCATAGTTTTATAATGATGCAAAGTAGTCTATTTTTTCATGTATTAGTATAATTTGTTGGAATATTGCTCACTGAAATATGAGCTGTGAATCTTTGCTTTAATATTCAATGAATGGCATTGATTGCACCATGGAACAGGTGTACTTTCAGGAAAATTCGTGAGCTGTTGGGGGGCAATTCTTATGGTTTAAGAAATTTAATAAAACTTCAGTTAAAACAGCTTAAAGATCTCTGGGACGAAGTCCATTTGATCATTGGGAAGGATCTTTCTGTTCTTAGAGTCAGTGTGTAAAAACTTTATTGAGAATTGCATATATGTTCATAAGGAAAACTTTTTAATTCTTTTTCTCTGTTAGGTGTTTATATGGTATGGGTATCATGGTAACTGTGGTCTCTTAAAATGAATTGGATAATATTACTTCGGTTTCTATTTTTTGGAATGATTAGAGGAGCATTGGCGTTAATTCTTCTTTCAAAGTTTGGTAGAATTCTGTAGTAAAACAATCTGTTCATGGGCATTTTTTTTCCTTTTTTTGTTTAAAACCTTTTAATTACTGCCTTTATTTCATTAGTGGCTATAAATATATTTAAATTGTTTATCTGATATTGTTTTAACTCTGTTAAGCGGCATGTATTGAGAAAATTATTCATCTTTTAGACTTTCCAGTTTGATAGAGTTAGGTTTTTAAAGTATATACTTATGTTTTCTGGGTGTCTGTAATTTATTTTTCAAATTTGAAAATTCTCTCTGTTTTTTAGTTGACTTTGATAAGAGTTTGGCAATCTTACTGATTTTCTCAACTCTTTGTTTTATTAATTATTTGTATACTTCTTCTTGTTTGTTTTTATTTTATTGGGTGCATCTCTGAGTTTGACACTTTTTACATTTTATTTCTTTTGTATGTGATTTCTTCTTTTTATTCTAGAGCTTTCAGACATTATGTTAAGTTGTTAGTATGAGAACATTCTATTTTCTTAAATTTAGTCTCTTAGTGATATGAATTTGTCTCAGAATCTTCTTTATTGTATCCCATAGGTTTGGGTATTTTTATGTAACCATATTCTCTCAATATTAGAAAAAATTTTAAATGCCTTTCTTATTTTCTGTCTTGATCTATTTTTTAATTAGTAATGAGTTGTCCCATTTCAATGAGTTTGTAAACTTTCTGTTGTTTTTGTTAAAATCCTGTTGATCTGATAGGATGTAGGGAGTTATTTTAATTTTCCTGTATCTCTTGAGAGTTGTTTTGTGACTGAGTATGTGGTCAATTTTGGAGACAATTCCATGAAGTATATTCTTTTGCGTTTGGGTGAAATGTTCTGTAATAATCTGTTAGGTTCATTGGTTTGCAATGTCAGCTGCCTCCAGCATTTTCTTGTTTAGTTTTTATCTGGATAACCACATGATTGGTGCCTTGCTTGGCCATAATCAGAGAAGCTTCTTCCTACAACAATTAAGAACAAAAACAGAGACCCACAGACAGACTTTATGCAGAGTGAGAGACCTTGGGACACAGAGCCCTAAATAGAATCTATCCATCAAGTCCCACCCCTCAGAGATCAAGGAACCCAGAAGAAAAGGAAACAGAAACAGTATAAGAACCAGAGGGTATGGATATCAAGAAAACAAGGTCCTCTCAATCAGTTGATCAAAGCACATATAAAGGAAATCACAGGGAATGAAGCAGTATGTGGAGAGTCCGTAGAAGGTCCTTGGTGTATTTGTTATGGCTTTCAGTTTCCCGTTTATGGGATTCCTGGGTGTGCTAATGAGTGAACTGTTTCATGTGTCTTCTCTTCAGTTCTTTTCCTTCTGTTGGTTTGGTTTGTCTTATTCTGATGTGTGGGATCATTGTATTTTATTTTACACCAAAGACAGGATTCATTATTTTGATCCTATTCAATGCAAACTTTTGGTATAAAAATTTAATAATCTTTTACAAAATATCAGTTAATTATATCCTTTATAAAGGATATAATTTTAAAATATAGTTTTAAAGTTTCTCCTCTACAACATGTACACAAATAAAATTTGATGTTATTATACAGCATGTAAATTTATATTTGTATAGTATGTAATTGAGTCATTTAATATTTTCTATTGTTGAGCACTTTACTTATTTTCATCTATCCTATTCTAAATAACATTATAGACATGTAACATTTTTATTTCATTCTGATTTTCTTTTTTCCTCTTTTCTTTCTTTCATTCATTCTTTCTTTGAAAGATATCTTGAAATTACTGTGTATCTGAGGCAGGACTTTAATTCCTAATTTTCCTATCACTATCTTCAGAATGCTGAAAATTACAGGTATGAATCAACATCCCTGGTTCCATGCAGTGCTGGGAATAAAACTCAGGGCCTCAAGTGACTAGTCAACCACTCTATTCATTGAGCTCAACCACTAAAAAGCGTGCGTGTCTTTGAAAACTTGTAAGATATTTCTAATTTGCCACTCAGAAGTAGGATATGTTAATGCCTATTTTCCCTCTTATAACGTATTTCCATAAATAGCCCATGAAAAGTTTTATTTTCCAGTTCTCTTAAAAGGCACTCTTTTGCCTTGTATATCTTTTCCTACTAATCAGGGGCTAATCTCAAAGGCATGCAAATTCAAGAATGTGTGATTGTGTCCTGTGGCCTTGTGTGTATTCTGGGCCAGCCATCACCACAACTTTTTCTTATACATTAAGAGTAGCAGATTCAGGGCCAGGCGGTGGTGGCGCACGCCTTTAATCCCAGCACTCGGGAGGCAGAGGCAGGTGGAACTCTGTGAGTTCGAGACCAGCCTGGTCTACAAGAGCTAGTTCCAGGACAGGCTTCAAAGTCACAGAGAAACCCTGTCTCGAAAAACCAAAAAAAAAAAAAAAAAAATGAGTAGCAGATTCAGGTGAGAGAGCTGGCCACAGGGTCAGGAGAGAAAGGGAACTAGCTCTGTCCCTCACCAGCGACAGCACGCAAGAGAGTGGGCCCTGCATTTTACCTGGACAGCATACTAAAGCTGACCCTATTGTGGGTGGGGGGGGGGTGAGCCAGCCCTGAGGGCATGAGAGCAGGAGAGCTGACTCCCTCCCCTCACACACACTGTCATGCCCCCTACAGCAATAGGGAGAAAGAGCCCTGAACCTGGCCTGTAGTACTGCTGCCTCTGGTGCTCTGAAAGTGGGTGATCTAGATCTGAGGAGCTGAAAGCAGAACTGGCTACCTCCTTGCTGCAGGCTGCATTAAGCTAGTGAGTTAGCGTGGGCAGTGCTGGAGAGCTCACCTGGGTACTGACGATGAAGGAAAGCTCGTGGGCTGACACCCAGGCCCAGGTACCAGAGCCATGAGTTAGCCCATGCCAATATCCGTGAATCTGTGAACTCTTGGAGAGGTGAAGGAGAGGAACCTGCAAAACAGAACAGCAGGATCTCCACAACACAGGGAAACAGGAGTATGTCTGAGAGGAGTCCCAGTGAAAGCCCATCATTGATATTGTAGCAGGAAGCAGAGGCCTGGAACAGGACCAGTGTGCAATGAACACTTGCAAAAATAGATGAAGGGTCAACTGTGAATCAAATAACCACACTACAACTTCAACAAGACTCTCTCTCTCTACTTCCCTCCCTTCCTCCATCCATCCATCCATCCCCCAACACACTCACACTCCTCTCCTCGTTTTGTTTCATTTCTTTGGTTTGTTTGGTGGTGTTTTTTCTTTTAAATTTGATTTTGTTTGTGAGGGAGGTTGCAAGGGCAGAGGGCAGATGCAAGGGGACAGGAGCTAAGTGGGATCAGAATGCATGATGTGAAGTTCACAAAGAATCAATAAAAAGAAAAAATAAAAATAGTACCAAATTAGGCCAGTCTCACAATGCTGACAACCTGCTTTGAGATCTTACTAAGTAACCATGAGGCCAATACGTAACTTTTCTTGGTATTGCTGTCCTCATAGGCAAGTGTATATAACAATGTTCAATGTGCCCTTTATTCTCTCCCTTGTTCCTTTAGCTTCTCCCTCATCCTGTCTCCTGTCTTTTTTTTTTCTTATTCTCCATTCTTTGTACATCTGGGACAGACAAATATCCTTTGTGCTTAGAACTTGGTCTTGGAGTATTCTGGGCCTGCTCTGTTATTCATCCCTCAGGAACCGCTGTGAGCATGAAGTGGAAAAACCTTTGTGACAGTGATTTTATTCAAATGTTTCCTTTCTCATTCCTATGTATTACCTAATATGTATGAACACCCCCAATCATTTGTGTTTTTTTTCCAAAAGTATTCTTAAGTTACTTGTAAAAAGTCCTTTTACAGACACAATGCCTAATTTAAATACACTATTTAAGAAAAAAATATGATATAACAACTTTTGTAAAGTGATACATATCCATCGAAATATAAGAAGATATTATAGATTTGTTTAAGTTTTTCCTTATAATATCATCAGACCTCAGCATTGGACTTTTATAACTTCAAAGGGCAGAATGAAAATAGACAAACTTATACTAAGCATGAGGTTTTACAGATTTGTGGGTACTTAAATGTAACTAAGGTACACTTAAATTTTTCCATGTCAATCCTATTTGGAAATGTAAACACCCCTATTTTGTTTTGATCAGGAAGAATATGTAGGAAGCAGGAGAAAGACTGCAGTATTCTCGCTCAAACAAAGCCTGAAATTAAAACATATTTAAAAAGGGCTTAAAATTTTCATGAAAACAAGGAGTTTTCCATCAAAATGCCTTCCTACTTGGAGTCCACCTAGTGGTGCTTATCTGAGGCTACCAGAAACAATTTCCTGTCCCCAAAACAGAGGGTGAAAGGTAAAAGGACATGATAAAGCAAGAAGGAACCCAAACCAAGAAAAGGACACTGACGCAGGGGAGTCTCAAATCGCCCTGATGCATATGGGGACTTACTAAGAATACAATTCAGAGGGAGTCTCAGTCGGGGGTGTGAAGGAGCCTGCACACAATTAACTCAGAAAAGTGGTGGTGGGAGGCTTGGGGAAGTTTGTCAAGGGGTTTGAACGTCCATGCAGAGTATGGATTCTGTTCTGGAGACAGTCTGGGAGTAGGGCCTGAGCTAAGCCACAGAGCCTGGGCAAGCCCTGTGAGCTATGTGAGGGAAGAAGGCACATGCAGAGACTTTTCTGGGTTGCTGGTTTGCAGGTGACAAGGTGTCTTTTTCTCTCTCTTTCTTCCTTCCTTCCTTCCTTCCTTCCTTCCTTCCTTCCTTCCTTCCTTTCTTTTTCTTTCTTTCTTTTTTGGGGGATTTGGCTGGCAAAACCATGTAGCTTTTTGTTTTTGATTTTGCTTTCCTTTAAAGCTTAAATAAACCTATACACCTGGCAGACCATGCTACTCAGTGTACAGAATTTGGACTCCATAGAACTCCTTTTAAAAAAGATTTTCCTTACAGCGAGTAAACTTTAACCAAAGTATTAGTAAGATGAAATTGAAAGTGGAAAAATTATAGCATCCTGAAGTCTTACCTCATTTTTGTCTTGTCATGAAAAACAAACAAGCAAACAAAAAAACCCAGCAGCACCTACACCGTCATCACTAAACATTGCCTAAACATTACTGAAGACTTGGAGATGTTGATGGTATCAGAGCTGCATAACCAGAGAAGAAATGGATTAGTCCAGGCTATTTTCTTCTGGAGAACCCCTGTCTCTCTGCTCCCCCTGAGAACTCCACATCATCCTCTGCTAATGATAATAACTATAAACAAAAATTTAAGGAAACTCAAAGGTAACTCTGCTATCTCCCGGATCTGCCCTCCACATAGTCATGACTTTTAAGGCTGAGAAATAATTGTTGAGTTTAATAGACATTTAGTTTGTGCCCCTTCTAAATAACATCATGGATTCTGAACCCCTGAACAACTACATTTACTATAATCTGTTCATATCAGCTTTTAATATCTATTCAAATTAAAAATGCCATGGAAGGATTTTGAAGCTACAAACTTTCAAACACAATTAAGTTGGTTGCCAAATTTTCTCCTTGTTTCTTGCCTACCTCGTACAAAACCCCACGAAGAACACATTTTGTCAAGTAATAATCTACTAAATTTGACTTGCGATCTGAAGTGTTAGAGCAAAGTGGCTTTTTTTCCAGAATAAGTAAGACAAGAAGGTTTTCTGCTGTGCTGTTTCAAAACTCTTTCTCCACAAAGAAACCTTATCCAATCCTGTTTCACCCTTTAAAACAGCCTACACACTAAGCTCAATGGACAAATTTAATACTTTGCAACAAAGAGAATCTATCCCTGTCAGGTTGAATAGAGGAATTGTTCAGACGCCACTGAAGTAGGAATAACATTATAATGCTGCCATTTACTTGGCAAAGAGAAAGGATGTCTCCTGTTGCAGCCCCCTCAATGGCCTGCTTCTTTAGGTTAAATTTTTTGACCCCTGATATATCCCCAGACACCTATGTTACTGCACTATTTGGGTCTTTTACCTCTTGTGAAGTAAACACTGAGAAAATCTAAGTAAACAGTTTGTTTTAGTTGAAGATAGAGAGACTCCATTTAATTGAGTTTTGATGATAGATGTGCTCCAAATGGTGACAACAACTTTGACATGGTAAAATAATATTGTCTTATGGCATGTGTAGCACTACATAAAGCATCTTAAGTTCGCACTTTCTGAGTTTACAACATTTAAGTGAGAAAATGACAAAAGAAAGCCAAACTGTCAGAAACAGAGAAACCTTTAACAGTCCTAAAATACAGACTACAATTCTCTTCTTTATTCATCTGATTTAAAGAAGGATCTTTGCAACAGATGGAAGGAATGAGAAAGCAGCCGAACTTTGTCCTTGTGAAACTTTACTTCCCTACAGTCCACAGTGGAGCTGAAAGAGACACAGCTAACACTTAGGCAGTGGCTGTGCGGTGGGGCTGTAGAGGAGTGGCTGAGACAGACCATCACATCCAGAAACGTCAGCTCTAACTAAAACAAGACTGGAGCTTGTCTTTTACATATATTTCTAGTTGTGAGTTAATGTTATATAAAATTACATTGTTATTAAAGCCCTATAGAGAATCCAAAATTCCCAACCTTTCACACATATTCATGTATTTACTAGAAAACAGCTATTTTAAGTGCAAAATATGGATGCTATTAAAATCAAAGATTACCATTTTGAATGTTTTGCCTTTGCAAATAATGTTAATTGTCATAGTTCATCAAGTCTTATTAAACATCAGACATATTTTCATATATTCATTCTACGTTTTTGTGTGGATGTGATGCATGTATCTTTGAGTGTGTATGTAAACAGAAGAACATACACACTCACATGTATATATCTTTATGCATGTGGATGTTGAGGCCAAAGGTTGATATTTTATTTCTTCTCAATTGTTTTTTTCCTCATATTTTAGAGACATGGTCTGTCACTGAATCTGGAGTGCAAAGCTTAGGTTTGACACCTGGTTTTCAAACCCTAAGAATTAACATGTCTTTGCTTATGGTTAACTATTGCTGTGGTTATTGGTGCTCAACAATATGTCTGGATTTGTTATATAAGTGCTGGGGATTTAGATTCTAGATGCTCATGCTTTTGCTGCAAGGACTTTACCCCTGAGCCCAGGCCCTGCATTCAATGCCTTTATAAACAAGCTGTTTTGACACAGAAGAGACTTAATTTTCCTTTATTTACCGAATGTAGGTAGTCTAATTTTATTGCATATTATACATATATTCCTTTGAATTCAACTGAGCACCACAGTATCCATTAAAAATATAACAACAATAACCTTTAGAAAAAAATACAATATCATTTGCAGTTTCCAAATCAGAAAAGAATGATGTATAGTTAAAAAAAATACTGGATGGTCTCAAACGTATTTTATCAATAATAAAATGAGACTGTGTCTACATCCCCAGCATGATTTGAAAAATAAACCAGTTCCTGACTCAACATTCCCAAAAGAACTTGTAAATCTTGGTATATTCTTTATGTTTCTCATTTGTACCTGAACTCCTTCCTCACAAATAATTCTTGGCTTTCATATTTAAATATTCTCAACTCCGCAGTTAACATTCTTGCATAGGCTCTTCATCACATACATAGAGAGAACTAGTAAAGACATGAAGTAATGACTACATAATTAGCTATGAAGGTATTGCATGCAAATCAAACCTTAATCATATAGAGTTACTAAAATTTAAAAGCACAGACTTCCAGGAAGGATTTGGTGCAACTGGAACTATAATGATAGAAAAGCAAATTGATAACCGCCACTTGAAAAAAAAAAAGAAAAACATACATCAGAATTTTTTATAATATCAAATGTGCTCCTATCATATGTCTAATAGTTCTAAAATAAGTACAAATTGTGTCCATAAAATTGTTCTAGTAAGAAAAAAACCTAAATAGTTATCAACAGATAAGTAAGTAAAGAACGAATGACATACATGGCAATAATAAAAAGCTTATCAACTTTAATCATGGTAATTTAATGATTTTGGCCTTGCAATTCTGATTTCCCCAAGGCTAGCAATGTTGTAGCATATTGCCTGATAGTAGAGTGAGTCTCAGTCCCCAGTCAGCCACATTATTATGGGAAAAAAAGCAATGATCTATAATACAATAGATTTCACTGGGGTAAGGGGATTAGAGAATTAGTCTTGCTAAGGAGGTTAGGCTAATACTGAACCCTACAGACTTCTACCTCAGACTTCCAGGGACCATTATCCTGGGATTTTAGAACATACCGGGTCTCTAAATTAAGGTGTTCAGTAATTATATATATATATATATATATGTATATATATATATGTTTTGTTTTTTTGATACAGGGATTCTCTGTTTCTCCTTGTAACAGCCCCCTAGCTGTCTTGGAGCTAGCTGGCCTTGATCTCATAGAGCTCTGTGGTACATATGCTAAGTATGTTAAGTGTATGTTGATTGTGACATTTTACATTTATGCTATAATCTAGAGGTAGTTAGTCAACACCTTTATAAGTGAAGGTGTTTCTGTGTTAGTCATCACTAAGATGCAGCCAACTACTGATTGATATCACAAATAAACAAGTCCCAAAGACAAAAGAAATTAGAAGGAAGTCAGGACTGTGAGGGACTGGCCCACCAACAGAGACAGTATGCTTGATCTATTGGGAGCTCATCAAATCCAGCTGGACCAGGACTGAATGAGCATATGACCTAACCGGACTCTCTGAATGTGACTGCCAATGGGGATTGGCTGAGAAGCCAATGATAATGGCACTGGGACCTATCTCTTCTGCATGTATTGGCTTTTTGGGAACTTATTCTATATGGATGCACATCTTCTTAGACAGAGATGGATGGGGGAGGGCCTTGGGCTTCCCATAGGGAAGGGTATCCTGCCCCATCTTAAGGAAGCAGAGAGAGGGCAGTGGGGTAGTGGGGGAGCAAGAGGGCCTGGAACAAGGGGAGTAAATGTAAATTTTTCTTTTAACAATAAAAAAAGAAAAAAAAGGAAGGTGGAATTCCCCCCCAAAAAAGAAATTAGACAAAAAATAAACATAGCATCTGTTCCCATTAATAAAGATTCTAGAATATATGTAATAAAACTCTGGTGATGAAAGTCAGAAGAGTGATTTCATTGAGAATTTAATCTGAATGAACCATGAGGGAATTTTCTGGGGCATTGGAAATATTTTGTACCCTGGATGAAGTGATGGTTATAAAAGAGAATAATTTTCAATTGTTCTAATTATATGCTCAACATCAGTGATTTTCCTGTATGTAAATTATAACTCAATGAAAGAAGGAAAAATGAAAGCCTGCTTTGATTCCATATTGATCCTAAGAAACCATCTGTTTGAACAGCTAAACTTCTTGAATAACATGCCTCCATTGCGTTCTTGATTCCCTTACTTTGCCCAGCTCTCAATTCTGTCATTCACTACAGTAAAACCCCCATCAAACAGCTCTCCTTGTGCAAAATTTCCTTTCTGTGCATGATTCAGACTGGATCTTGTCCCACTCATTCTTTAGGTTTCAGCATAAACTCGTAAGCTGTGGCTTCTTAAAGGACTGGGGATATGTGTCTCCATAGGGTTCTCTACAGTTATGAGGTTGCATATAGTAGCCTACTTTTTTTTAAAGTATTAACTTTTAAACATTAATTATTTTTACACTAAGCCATATTCTCTGGGCATGGATATTTATTTTGTTCACTGTTGAATTTTTAGTTCCAGCCAAGAACTTGGTACATGATATTTGAAAAAAAACTTGTCATATAAGTGAACAAGCAAGGAAATGAGGCCATCCCCTGCCACCCAGTGTCAGATCTGTCTCTGATTTGATTTCATTTACTTTCTCTTGCACATTTCTAATCCAACTTATTGATATAGCCTTAACTTTGTAGTAAATTCTTAATGGAGCTTTGTCTTTTAGATCTCTTTGACTATCTAATTCAATAATCATCATCACAAAAAATAGCTTTATAAAATGTCTATTGGTAAGACCAAGTTATTTTATCTCTTAATTAATTTTAACTAGTTAATTTATCTCTTAATTAATATAATTATTCATTAAATAAATGAAAGTAATTGTTATCACTTAGATGGTAGAATTCTTGTCTCTCATGTTAAAGCTCTTGACTATTAAAAATCTATTTATTATTATTGTAGTGGTGGTGGTGTTTGTGTGTGTAAATGTGGGTGATAAGGCCATGACACACATGTAGGGTCAGAGGATCAATTTTTAGAGTCCGTTCTTTCCATATCCCTTCTTTTTGTGTCCCTGAAACCTAATTCAGATTATCTGATTATTATTGAGGTTATCAGCTCTTCAGAGCAAGTCTATGATCACTGAATCATCTGTCTGGTCCCTAAAAACATTTCTTCCAATCCATGACTACATTGCTTGCATAAGCAAATCTCTTATGTGGTTTCTAGTTCAAATGCTTTTCCATTTCAGTCAGACCTCCACTGAATCACCTGCATTTTATCTTATTTAACAGCTTTTTATGGTCTATGAAATAACATTTGCAATTCTTTGACTTGGAAGAAAGTACAACACCAGCAACACTAAGAGTCTACAAAACATGGGGCTCCTGGTTCTTCATGTTGAATAAGTCACATTTCCCCTTCTTCACCAAAGAATTGTCAGAGAACTGCCATTGCCATTGTATTAGTGTCTCAAGGAGACCCTTTGCCTGGATGAGTTTCTTGCTTGTCCTCTTTACTTCCCCAGATTAGGTTCATAGTTTTGCAACAAAAGTCTCAGGGTGAGCAATGATTTTATCTTGCTTGTTCTTATTAAAAGTGCATTTCTGAGAATAGTGAAATAGACTCAAAACCCCAGCACTTGGAGAACAGGGGCAGACAACTCAAAGGTTCAAGATCATCCCTGGCTACATAGCCTGCTCAAAGACAACCAGGGTTACATGAGATTTTTGTCTCAAAAACATACATGTATGTGTATGCAGAATGTTTATTTAAGAATGCAGCAACAATGAACTACAACTTTATAGGCATTTTTATAATTAATACTTCTTATAGAGAGGGAATAATAACTAGCAGAATGCACCAATGAATGACAGACAATTCACCTATTGCTAAATACTCCTAGACTTTTTGCAAAGTTTAATTTCTTCTCTCTTAAATGTCTATTCCAATTGAATCTTTATGTGCCACATACACTTTGCCCCTTTGAATGATAATTATTTCTTCATATATCTTCTCTTGTAACTTGCTACTCATTAATTCATTCCTTCTTTTAGTAAACATGTTTAAGAACTGGCTATACAATCTGTGTTTTTTATGTTATGGAACTTATCGAAGACTATGAAGTGGTGTTACCATTGAGAAGCTCACAGTGCAATGGCAAAAAGTATTTTGAAAATATAGATACAATTCAGTATGTTAAATGCTATAATCAAGGTGAGAATAAAATGCTATGGATCAGAGAGTTTGGAAGGATTAATTTGACATGATTCATAGGCAGTGATTCATAGAATGGTTGAGATTTGAGCAGGTACTTGAAAAAGGCTTAGAACATTGACAGGCAAATAGGTGGTTGTAAAGATACTCCAGGCAGAAGAAACAGTCTTTGTACATGCACAGGGTTGTGAAAAAGGATTCTGGCAACTGATTCAACCTCCTCTCCACGATCATCTTTTGAACTCTTTGTCCATGCACATAGCACTTTTGAACTCTAGCTAACGACTTATTAACTCTGAGTGCTATAGATTCTAGTCATCTCTCTGATGACTGTACTTTGCAGTTGAAGGTACTTAGAATAGTAAAACCTCTGCAAGTTCTTCTTTCCAGTTTGTTTCCTCTTCATTTTTATATTTTTTTCACTTGTTATATCACAAATATTTTTTGTGCTTGTTGATGAGTTTGTGACCCTTCAACTCAGACTACCTGTTGGTACTCCTCCCTTCTTTCATCAATTGTTTTCCCCAACAGAGTTATGGTAAATGGATGGCCTCCTGACTTGGGAAATCAGTGATCATATCACTAATAATAAGTCTTGCTGCAAACACTTAACCTTTGTAAGACTTTCAACTGGATCTTGCCTCTTGCCACAGTTAGATACAGCCAAGGGTGGCTCCTCCTTTCTGATGGCGAGCCTTGAAGCTATTTGTTTGCTGCAAGGAAATTTTGGGATCATAAGAAGTGGAGGGATGAGGGGAAATTTCAGTCTGGATGTAATATATAAGAGAAGAATACTTTTTTAAAAAAAGATGCTACTGATGCATAGCTGATTAGCTGAAGACTGGGAAAATATAGGTTTAAAAATACATTTCAAAGTAGTTAGGATCCTTTGTTGAAGGATCAACTCAATCAAGAAAGTCTGGATTGAAATGAATTCTATACTATATCAAATTGTATCTCATGTTTCTTTATTAGTTATTGAACGTCATTAGTTGGTCAATTATGTAAAACCATGTCACTTATTCAGATATATAATGTTTCTTTAATTAGCTTTCCATTTTGTGAAAATACATGAAATTTGAGTGACAATTAAGAGAGCAGACTACATATAGTCTATTGTCTTAATTTAGACTGTATTATACTATATTGTTAGTGCTGTACTGTCTGACAGATTTGCTGGAGTGAAGTGAGCAGACACTCAAATTGGGGAAATCTGTTTTATATTCCTGGATTGGCCATCATCAGCTCAGGGTCAAAATAGCACACTTCTTATCACCCAGGCTCAGTCATTTTTCCAAACATCTATGAACCGCAGAGTCTATATATAGAATGAATAAAACATCTACATCTCAAGGTAGTTATAGATTTGAAATGAAGTTGTGCAGATGATATTTATAACTTAATGCTTAATACTTTTCTTGGCATGTAGTAATTGCTTACTATATGACTCATCACTATTATGGTTTTGTTACTGTTATAATTTCATGCTAATAGCTACACAATGTGTATTTTAAAATACAACCCAGAATGAACTAAAATAGCCTATTTTCATTATTCAAAATATTTGCTAGGAAAGTTTTTCTGAAGGTCTAACTGAAATCATTCCCTATAAATCCTAACTTTTTAAAAGTAAAATTATCTCAAAACTTCATTTGCAGTACACTAAAAGTATATGTGTTGAATCAGATTTTAGTCAGATAATGTCAAGTTATAGAAAAATATTTAAGTAGAACCTGCTGAGCTCCTGATCATGGATAAATAAATTTTACATTGTGAACAATGAACAGGTGCATAAAAGCTGACATGTTTCTTTTGTATATTTTATATGATTTAGAAATTAAGAGAAATAAATAATTATATAGTTAAATGAGTCAAGGAAAGTCATATTAAAATCGCAGTATCTGGATATTTAAGTATAAGTATAAGAAGAATTAAATGTCATTTGCTGGAAAGTGAATACAACTTGAGATATCAATGCATAAAACCACATGTATTCATATACATGCATGTATGAATAATAAATACACATACATATACATATGTATATAGCTTCAATGCAGAAGACACAGTACAGGAGAGAAGGAGACTGTCTGGAGTGGGAATAGCCGGGGGAGAAGGGCAAGGGTATGAGGGGAAATATGATCAAGATAACACACTTGAAAGCCATTGTCATTATGAAACCCAGTACTGTGTATAATGAATAAATATAAATAAAATTGAATAGAAAATTATAATCTTGTACTTGAGTAGAGTTGGTAAAGCTGTATTACAAGAATCAACAGTATTAGGAAAATAGAACAAGATAGTTATATCTTTGGAGGTTCTAGCTGAATTTAAGATGTCAGTAAGCACCCCGAAGCATGGTGAGCTGGCAGGGCTCACTGGAGATAGCTCATTTCATGTCTTCTTGGCATCATTTGGTACATGACCAAGACTTGGGGATGGGATTCTCTGATTACTGGCATGTTAACATGTCTAGATGCTGATGCTGGCTTCCATTTCAGTTCATAGTTGTGGTTGTTGGCCAGATAATCTCCATGTAGCTTCTCCATGTGGTCCTGAATTTATTTTTTTAATCAACAGTGGCTAAGGTTCCCAGGCCCAGATGAAAGCTCCATCACTTGTAGTTCTCACGGTCTCAAAAAGTCTCCTCTGCTGCGTTTTGTTCAGTTTGGGAGAAAGAGCACTGGCCTGCCACTCCCACAAAGCAGCATTCTGCTGGAGAAGCTTGAAGAACTGGAAATATTGCTGTGACCATTTTTGGAAAATACAATCTGCCACACTCGTCAAAACTGCCAAGAAATTTCAGCTGCAAAGAACACATCCCATCTTGGTTTAGCTAGGACTGCATTATAAAGAAAATGCCACATTTTTTTCTTATACATTTAATGTTCTCATAATTTAAGAATTTATATATTTAGCCTCTAGCTTCTAGGCCATTTCACTTCTGATTTCTAAGTAAAATGGAACAATTTATAATGTATTACTTAAAAAAATTTGCCTATAATGTAAAAATTTTGTCATCCCAATTTTATTTCATCTTTATTCAACATAACCACATAAACCTTAATTTAACCACCTTGCCCTTATCCCAGCATGAAATCCATTCAAATAATCTTTACAACTTTTTAAAAATATTAATTAAGGTTATTCTTTGACAACTTCAAACACACATATAATGCATTCTGGTTTCTTCTGCCTATACTGCCTTTTCTTTCCCTGTCATATCTATTAGCCTTACCCTCATCTCTATAAGTTCCAATAACATATTTTTGTCTTTTTAAACATATTTTGTGACTAAGTCTGACCAAGATCATCTGTGTGGCCACTGGTTTTGAGTTAATCACTGGAGTCTCATGCTTCTCCAGTCATTATCCACACCTAACGAGAAACTTATCACATGCTTCTTAACGGTGCCTTTTCCCCCCAGGAATTTGTCGTCAAATGTTTTCTTATTTTACTCCCTGTGATGGTTATGTTTAGCCAACTTAATACACCTTAGAGGAGGGAACTTCAATTAGCGAATTGCCTCCATCAGTTTGATCTGTAGATTGACATCTATAGCAGTATTTTCTTGATTAATTATTGACTTGGGAGATCTCAGACCACTGTGGATGATATCACCATGGGAAGGTGGTCCTGGACTACACAAGAAAGCAAGCGCAGCAAATCATGGGGAACAAGTCACTAAGCAGTATTTTTTCATGCAGTTTGTTTCAGTTCCTGCCCCTGCATTCCTGTCTAGGCTCCTGCCTTGGCTTCTTTCCATGAAGGATTGCATTTTTAAAGTTAAAATGAACCTTTTCCTACATTAAATTGTTTTTGGTTATGTTGCTTATCCCACCAACAAATTGCAAACTAGGACATTGTTCATCTTAATTTCACCCACATTTCAACTCTATAGAAAGACGCAAAAAAGTTCTCATATTTGTCACTATAAAGCTCTCACTACCAGATTACAATTTACTGTACATATTCTCCAAAATAAAGACACCTGACAAAGCCGGGTGGTGGTGGCGCACGCTTTTAATCCCAGCACTCGGGAGGCAGAGGCAGGCGGATCTCTGTGAGTCTACAAGAGCTAGTTCCAGGACAGGCTCCAATGCCACAGAGAAACCCTGTCTCTAAAAACAAAACAAAACAAAACAAAACAAAAAAGACACCTGACAATATAATGTTCAAACTTGACCCACCTTTCCCCTTCCCAAAGTGTGTTTTATATCCTCTCTCACTACATTAATTCAAAAGCTGGGACCCTTTTCTTGACAACATAACTTCCCCTCTCTATTCCTCACCATGGACAGTCCATTTTCTCTTTTAAACATTCTTCGTATAACACTCGTTGTATAGCTTAGTTTATTACCATCTTTCCTTATAATGTTTTATTCTTCTAAAATTAAATTCACTTATTTCACTTCCCCCTCCCCTTTTCTTCCTCTACTCATTCCCAAATCCCTTTCCTCCAACTAATGCCATAACCCTACTCTCAAATTGAGCGGCTCTTTTTTTCATTGATTGTTATTTTTACATAGACACAAATATATACACAAATACATGAATACAACCCACTGAGTCCATTTTTGTAGCTTTTGTGCTTATGGCTTCAGAGATAATCACTTTGTATTGAATAACTAATCAGGAGCTCATCCCTGGGAGAGGCTAATTCACAGTCATTAGGTGCCTATAGTTTCTTGTTGAGAGTTGTTAGGTCCTGTGAGAATTTTATCTTCTGATTTAGCATGTCTTGATATTTGTCATTATTAGGTTTATTTATGCAGCCGTTTCTAAGAGAGGCAATCACACAGCAAATATTATGATATTCTCAATTACAATCTTTCCANAAAAAGTTAATGAATGGATCATTTTGAGTTGTGTGCTTAATATGTCGCCCACAAATACAAGTGAAATTATCAATTTAAGCATCATGTTCTAATCACATGGAAAGGTCACTGGCTTATGTAAATGTAGAAACTATGTCTCATTATTATGCTCTAGTGTTAACTGCAATTTCTGTCATATTATTATAATTCAAATTAAAATTGAATTAATTGTCAGTATTTTATCTTTTAATTAAGACAAATATTTATTAATCTTTTATTTGGTGTGTGTATGTGTGTGCACATGCATATTCATATTTATGCTTGTGTATGTGGAGTGACCAACATAGAGTGTCTTCCTCATTTCTTCTATCTTAATTTTGAACATAAAGTCACTAACATAATCTGGAGCTCTCTAATTCAGCTATATTAGCAACAGTCACTCTCGGATCCTTCTGCCTCCATATTCCTAGAAATGGGATTACAGGTGTGTACCACTGAGCCTGAGGACTTGGACTCAGGTGCCTTGTTCATGTGGCAAACATTTGAAGTGTCTCTTGACCCCCTTTAGTAAGCTTTGGAAATTCTTTTCTATGGTTGTACTTTGTAAATTCTCTGAAAATGATTGTATTAGCCTTTGAATTATTATCACCATAAAAGTATATTGGATACACAACCACAGAAGCCACAGTGGCACAACATACTAAGAACTTATGCTTATGCATCTTGACTACTCACTCGGGCTGATCCACTGGTCTGGCTTGAATTGCTCATGTGTAATGTTGGGGTCTCTGGTCAATATTTAAAACTAACCATGAAAATTTCTCTTAATAGACTTAAGTCTTTATATATGAACTCAAGCTGATGACCCATTTGCTAATATTTCATTAGACAGTGCCTAAAATATGACGATATCTAAGTAAGTCACCCTGTTCTCACTTTCTAGGAGAAAGTACTTTTTGTTGCATTAAAATCTGTGTTATATTTATTTAATAGAACAAATCCCTAATATAATTGAACAAATTACTGACAAAATACAGCAGTGTTGAAACTTATGCACTGCAATTAGTTAAAGGAGCTACACAAAAGAGGCTGTATAGTTCATATTCTGTTTACAATATTTTAAATTTATCCTTTGACAAATTTATACATGTATATAGTGTATTTTTTATCTTATTCACCCCCTTTCCTTATTTTACCTCTCATCGACCCCCCTTTCCATCTCATTCTCCCATTCACTGCCATAACTGTCTCTCTATCTCTCTGTCTGTCTATCTATCTATCTACCTACCTACCTACCTACCTACCTATCTACTTACCTACCTAAATGTATATTTATCTCTTTGTGTGAGGGAAGGAGGAAGAGGGAGGAGAGAGAGAGAGAAGAGAGAGAGAGAGAGAGAGAGAGAGAGAGAGGAAACAGATATATATATACAGAGACCTACGGAGTTTAATAAGTGTTGTTTGCATGAACATGAGTTGGAAATTATTTACTGGACCATGACCAAAATAATGTGGCTAAGCTACTGCCGAAAACATCTCATCTTCCCCTGGAAGTCTCTTACTGTCAATTTGTCCTCAGGAAGAGTTAAAACCATCCAACACCCCCCCCCGCCCATCGCTGATGAATCTTGTCTGAATCTTAAGAATGTAATCACAGGGGCTGGAGAGATGGCTCAGTGGTTAAGAGCATTGCCTGCTCTTCCAAAGGTCCTGAGTTCAATTCCCCGGCAACCACATGGTGGCTCACAACTACCTGTAATGAGGTCTGGCGCCCTCTTCTGGCCTGCAGACATACACACAGACAGAATATTGTATACATAATAAATAAATAAATATTAAAAAAGAACGTAATCACAGGTGCTTTGAGTTCGTGAATACAAAGCCCACATCATATATAGAAGACAGTTTCACAGCCCCCTCCCCCTCCCTCATTTAGGAGCAAACGTTAAACAATCAAGGGCTCTGCTACAATGACCAGAAAAGGGTGACTGTATTAACAGTTGCCCGTTGAAAATGAAGCTAAGAAATAGTATTTACCTCTAAGTTGTATGGCAAAGGATAAAAAGAAAGAGATAGAATTAATTTGGATCAAAATTGCATGGAATCTATGTTGAACTGTTCAGTCAATTAATTTGCCAAACTGTTTTGACCCCTGTAAATTACACAATGTTTTCTAAGGATTATACAGTTATTAGAGAAAAGTAAATCAACCATCCTTTTCTATTAGGTGTTTTTCACCGTAACCTTAAATATAGGAAAGTGTATATAGGCAAGAGTTAAAAGTACACAAAGAGATTTTTTTCCTGAAGAAGGGACCTACAAGTGGCAATAAAATTCATGAAAGGATATCTTGAGAAAGAAAACGCTTAATTGAACTTTAAAATATTGCCAGATTTTTTAGGTAATATGAAGAAAAGATTTTAGGTAGAGCAATTCTCACCTTTATGGTGCCATTAGTTTATCACATAAATTGCTTAGTGTTTTTTTATCTGGAAATTTGCAGATATCATTCCTAAATTGGTCTCGATATGGTGATTGGTGCATTACAAGTAAGTAACAACAGTAAATAATTCATAATCAAATCTCTCTTGCAGGCATATGTAAACACATAAATATCTATAATAAATTAGAAGAGAACATGATGACTTTGATTTGATTGACAAAACTACCTGATGCTTTGTCTCCAGGGAGACATCATCAAGCATGCCGCAGATTATCCACTGCAAATTAGAATTGCTTGGATGACTTTGTTCTGAAGCTCAATTAACTTTGAGATTCAGAAATGCTTTAGGGAACAAGATTTGGCTTTTAATAAGGAGAGCTGTTAGTCTCTCTGGGTAGACTAAGATAAGCAAAAATGAAAATAAACATTTAGAAAATTACTAATTTATAGGCAAATCTACAAAATCTCAAGTATTTAACAACTGTATTTTTTAAAATGGGTTCTTTTGTGTTGTTTTCTTTAACATTTTTTGCAGCTTCTACCTTTTCATATCTTTATTAACACAAAAATTTCAGAGTCTTTTGTGAATATACTTTATAAGCATAGAGGTATTTATTTCTGTAAAATCAGGAGAAGATAGATTAATGTTTCTGTAAAACTACCTTATATTTAAAAAGCACAATGAACCATTTAAAACTGAAAATTCCGTTTTTTCTCTTTATAACTATTTTAAACATTTTATTTTCTTTAATAATTATGCTGAAACCTTGAAAAAATATTGGAACACATATTAATTTATGGTACCATTAGCAAAAGGCAAAACCCTTTCTCCTATCCAATACCATCATCAAAATTTTTGCTATACCATGGTATCCTTTTGTTTCTTCTCTTCTCCTCCAGAAAATAGACCTTTTTATAACGCTTGTTCAAATAATACAGAGTTCATTGTTGACCTTTTCTGTTTCTTTGGTGACCTGAGAATAGTGTCAAAAGTGCTAAATTAATTTAAATGCTGCATGACTTTTAGAAATAGCCTCTTTATTTATTTATATTCAGAAAGATTAATGACCCAGCAATAAGTTTTATTTTATTTTTGACAATTGTTCTTACTTGGAAAAAAGTCATAAAAAACAAAGCCAAATAAAACAAACAAACAAAAAAAAACGCTCTGTGTGCAGTGATTCATTATTAGAACTTGGTCCCCAAGCTACAATACTTCATTTTAGGTGGTTGGGAATTCACTGTCTTCTACTGGCTTCATCTTGTTAATGAATAATGATTGCTGTCCATTCATAAGTACTTATAAGGGATGAATGGCACACCCTGAAGCACATGGAGGCACTAGAAAGACAATAGGAAAAAGTTGGTATAGTCTCTGGATTGTAGTTGTGTCTTAGTTTCAACTCCTTTCATGAATTGTTTAGATTTCCTGGGTCTGTTGTTTTCTAAAATACAGTTGGAATACCAAGTCCTAAACGGGATGTCTCCATGAGTCCCTCTTCTTGAGGCTCAGGGTGCTCCACAAAGGAGAAGACAAAAAGATTGTAAGAGTCAATGGGGACAAAAATCAGCGAGGATACAAAGCAATATATACATGCACATATGTATGGACTCAGGGAGAACATGGTAGTATACTCAGGGCTAGTACAAATTTAAGACAGGCAGGAAAAAAGTGCTGATTTGGGTGGTTGGGAGGTGTGATGTAACTCAAAGAAAGTGGATGAGAGGAAAGCAAATAAGAATATAATGTATGGACTGCACCTTCAAACTTCCTATCCCCCCTCCCCACAACCTCAGTGGAACCCTGAAATACAGCCTGCTATACACAGAGAGGACCAAGAGTTGAGCGACCAGTCGTCTAGAGGGACGTCTCACTTTCTAGGGCCTACATACTTGGGCAAAACCTTGGGATCCTCCCCTACCTGCCTCAACTTCTTCAGCCAGACAACAGAAGAGATTCCTGCAGATAGGCTGCTTCTACCCTCATCCTTGATGAGGGATTACCCTCTGTATACTGCGAACACCATTGGTTAATTAAAAAAAAAAAAGCTAGGGCAGAATAGAGGTAGGCAGGCAAAACTAAACAGAATGCTTGGAGAAAGAAGGCGAAGTTAAGAGAAGGCATGTAGCTCCACCAGAGACAGATGCTGGACTAGCCTTGCCAGTAGGCGGAAACCCTCATAGAACAATATAAAATAATGAATTTGGTTAATTTAAGAGGTAAGAGTGACCTAAAAAATACATAAACTAATAGGCCAAGCAGTGTTGTAATTAATACAGTTTCTGTGTGGTTATTTCAGGGATGAGCAGCTAAGAACAAACAAAAAGTCTCCTACAATACATCCTGACCTTCGGATCCTACAAGCTACAATTCCCACCTCTCCCCCAAGCCGTCCTATCCCCACTCCTCACAACTTCAGTGGAACTCTGACACATAGTCTGCTACTACACAGAGAGGACCACGAGGTGAGTGACCACACACCCAGTGGGACACATCACTCTCTAGGCCCTCCATACTCGTCAAAACCTCAGGTACCTCCCCTACCTGCCTCAACTTCTCTAGCCAGCCAGGAGGAGAGATTCCTGCAGGTATGTAGGAGGGAGTCACTTGTTCATCCTGGACAACTAGCTAGCTGAGGCTCAAAATAACTACACAGAAACTGTATTAATTAAATCACTGCTCAGCCCATTAGCTCTAGCTTCTTATTGGTTAACTCTTACATATTAATTTAACCCATTTCTATTAATCTGTATATCGCTATGAGGTTGTTGTCTACTAGCAAAGTTCCATCATGTCTCTGGTGGTAGATCCATGGTGTTTCTCTCTGATTCTGCCCTTCTTCCTCCCAACATACAGACTAGCTATTCCCGCCTAGTTCTGTTCTTTCCTGCCATAGACTCAAAACAGCTCTTTATTAACCAATGAAAGCAAAACATAGACAGTAGGAACTCTAACACCATTTCCCCCTTTTTGTTTAAACAAAAAGGAAGGTTTTAACTTTAACATAGTAAAGTTACATATAACCAATCAGGTATCAAATAAGAATTGGAGTTAAAACATTTATATCTATTTTATCTTTTATCATAACTAAGGAAAACTGTATCTATAACTATCTATATTTTTAACTCCATTAAAGACTCCAGAAGGATATAATACTACCTAAAAAACAATAAGTTCATTGTAAGCAACTTTTAAAACTCTAGAATTGACAGAGACATCTCGATGCCTGGACAAGTTTCTTTGTATTATTGGAGCATTGATCAGCCTACAAGCCCATAGTATCCAGCAGACTTTTCCTGGAAGCAGGGAATTTCACAGACAGTTCCACCAATACTGGAAGTTTTCTGTCACATTTTTCTGTGTCCTGAAGAATTTCTAGCAGACTCTTTCATGAAATAGGAACCCCGAAGGATTATCTCACCTTTAGGCAAGTTCAGCAGTCGTTTCTCTGTGAGTTTTGCATATCCAGTTTTTACAGCATACCAAGAAGCAGTTCAGGTAAGAGCAGTTTCTTGCCCAAATGGCTAACCAGTGCCATAAGGAGTCTCTTCAATGCCCATCATCCTCTTGAAGTAGCTTGGTGCTGCCAGGAGCAGATGTGTCTGAAAGATTTGAAGAATACCAAGCTAACTGAAATGTATCTCTATACATCTAGAAAATCTAACATGACTACAAGATTAACTTATAGATTAGTATCTATTAACTTTTATTTCTTAATTATACATTACAGTTTTAAATTAGCTACACAAACACAACACCTAAATCAATATCAGGAATACATATACCTATAACAAAATTGACCTTAAATTTTTATCAATAAACCAGGATCCATATCAATGCAAATTATTTGTCTCTATAGCACAGGTAGGCTACTCCATTATCCCCATCACATCCATAGACCCTACAAGCTACAAATCCCACCCTGCGCGAAAACTTGCCTATCCCCTGCAACTTCAGTGGAACTCTGAAACAACACTGTCTGCTACTACTCAGAGAGGACCAAGAGGTGAGTGATCAGGCAACCAGCAAGACACCCTGCACCCTGCTGTCTAGGCCCTCCATATTGTGGCAAAATCCTAGGCTCCTTCCATATGCCTTAGCATCTATAGCCAGCCAGCAAATAAGTTTCCTGCAGGTAGGCTTCTCCAAAACCCCAGTGGCAGTACAGAGCAGATCAAGAACAGTTCCCAAGACACAGACAGCCATTGCAAGGATTGGACCAAGATG
>JAQHUG010000505.1:759350-770338 GCA_028555095.1 Dicrostonyx torquatus | reverse complement strand
AAGAAAGCAATTATATATGTACACCAAAAAGCCTATGTTAAGCTTATTTAGTAACAATGCATTTTATTTATTGGAAAAACAGTATTTTCCTCTTGTAGAATTGTTTTCCTATGTTGCTAAGTGTATCACATTTGTACTTCTTGAAAAATTTTAAATTTTATGTTGTTTTGCCTTTTGTCCCATAATTATACTTCTAATACTACTTCTTAACATTGGAGTTTTCCTGCAGTTGCTTCTATTTGGGTTTTTAAAGCATATCAAACCTAAAGAAAAATACACACCATAATATTCTTCCCATGTAGTTAATTCCCAACCAAGAAAGGAATATTTACATACATGTTGCTCTTTCTTTCCTAGTGAAACAAATACAAGCTAGTTTTTCAGAACTGACGTGTAGTTACCCTGTAGAATCTTTCTGTAACTTATTTTAACTTCTTCCTTTAAAGAAGTACATAGAATCTGTCTGTCTATTTATCCAACCATTTTTCTTTATCTGGAAGTCTATATAAATCCCCATGATGTTGCCCAAGTTATTTTCACACTGCATTTCATTTTACTTCACTATGTCTTCTTTATACTCTTCTTTCACAAGATGTTAAATTGCTGTATCTAATGTTTACTTTTTCAGTCTGGTTGTAGATATTTCTACATTCATTTCATGTTGCACCTCTTCCAAAGTGTCTTCTGGATTGTATTTTTGAGTAAAATTTATTTGTCATATCATGTACACATGTTGAATTTTATAGAATGGTTTAAAATTACTTTCAATGTATTTTATCCTTTTATGCTAATCTCACAATATACAAATATCCACCTATCAAAGCCTTGTCAGTGCTTGAAATTTCTAGATTTCATGGCAATTTTAGAAAGGAGATGTGTGCATTGTAGACTGAATTGAAGATACCTATTAATACTGATACTATACTGCCTCTGTTGTCAAATGTGATATTCTCATACATTCTTCCTAAGAAATTCATATTTTTATCTTTGCTTTTGCTTTAAAGAGATTATTCTACGCATTTTTGTCAACATTATGTTACATTATTTTCCTCTCATTAGCAGCTAAAATTTCCTTTTTATATTGTTTATTGTTATGATGCTTATTTAAAATCAATGATTATTTAAAATTATGCATCTATGCATTAAAAGGTTCCATATTTATCTTATTATTTTGAGAATTTCATACATGTGTAGTTGCATTTGCATCACTACGACCACTTTTCTGATGTGGGATTTCCCTCTGTATGCTGTGATTACTATTAATGAATTAAGAAACTTCAGACCACAAGTGGTCTAAATGTAAAGAATAACTAGGGGGTTCTTATCATCCATTGATGTATCTAAGACATAACCCTTATACCTAAAGCTCAGAGAATATCACAGAAACTGGTATAGAAACATTGTAAGAACAAGGAAAATTTTAGATAGAAGGAAGAATGAGGAACCAGTATGGTCAACATTGTATGCATGAAAAAATTCTCAAATAAGGAATAAAATATTATAAAAAGAGAATATATTTCATGGTGAGAGTAAAATCAAATACATAGCATTTATTAAACACTTAAAAATTAATTTGGCATTAAATCTTCAGCTTTATACGCTAAAGCTTAAATCTTCAGTTTTATACAGTAAAGACTATTGAGTTTTTTAAAATCACTATTCTGAAGATGTAGAATAATTTTCCCATAGAAAATAGGATGCTCACATGCAAAAGAATGAAATAAGACTGCTGTCTGTTTTTAGTTTCAAAATCAACTAACCAGTTAAGAACTTGAGACTTGAACCTGTCAAATTAATATAATAAAACAGATGAAGAATTCTTTAGAACACTGGAAAGGACATTTTTTTCTCTGTACAGAGCTTTTGGGTTTTGTATTTATTTGAAATCAAGGACAACTAATAGCACATGGGGTATTTCTTTCTTCCAACTGCCTTTACAATTGGATATTCAGGTTCTACCTTATGTATACATTTTCCGAAAGCATCTTGACAAGAATCTAGACTCCTTTAGGTACCATCCTCTTATCTTCCAGCATCTTCATGTAATAATTTGGAATTTCTCATTGCTTTTAAAAGCTATTTTATTAATTTATCAAGAATTTCACACAATTTATTTTGATCATATTAAATATCAACCCCTTTCTTTAACTCCTCTCAGATCCTTATTGATCCAACTTGATATCATATTAAAACATTCAATTTAATACACTATGGTCTCCAATTTTTGTTGCTCATACTCGTCTAGGTGTGGGGACAGCTCTTGGAGCCTGATAAAGCTACCAGGAGCCACATCCTTGACTACCCATTCTCCAAAAGTTGACAACAGTTCATAACTCTTCAGTAAAGAGCAAGGGGTGATGTTCCTCCATTGTAGGGTATTTCCTTCTTGTACAGGTCTTGGGAAGTCAACCACAGCTGCTGTGAGCTCCTGGGTACTGTGAACTTGCAATGTCAGAAAACAGTTTTGCTTCAGTTTCCCCCTAATTTTAGATATTGTGGTCTCTCTGTACCTTCTTCCATGCTGATTTCTGAGACATGGGGAGAGAAATTGATATTGATGTCCTACTTGTGATTAAATGTTTATTTAATTTAAATAAACAGTTGTTTATTCTTATTTTTTTCATTTCTATGGTGGTTTCTTAAAATTAATTAATTGATATTATTTAGGTAACATATTTTCATTTATTTTACATACTGACTCCCTTCACTCCTCCCACCCCACGACCATTTACCCTACTCCTCATTCATTTCTCCTTGGTTTGTTGTCAGAAGAGAGCAGGGTACCCATGGACTTGAATAATGCTTGGCACATCAAGCTATAGTAGGACCTAGCTCCTCTCTCTGCACCAATGCTGGTCAAGGTAATCAAGCAAGGGAACAGATTCCAAAAAGCCAGCTAAATGCCAGTGACAGGTCCTGATCTCAGTTCCAGGAGCCATACAAACAGACCAAGGTGCTTATTCTTTACACTCTTATCAGTTGTGATTTTCTAAAATAGCCCCAACCATTTCACAAAGAAGCTTCTCTGATGAGATCTGAGTAAATACGAATTTAGAGAGAAGTGTAACACAGTGTCTCCTTAGCAAAATTATAGGAGTGGGTTCACTCCTGTAAGCTTACCACATATGGGTTCTCGGCGAGGCTACCAGTTCTAGTCATATGTTTTCTTCTAGTCATATGTTTATTTACATTTCTTCTGAGGCATGAAATGTAAGTACATTCAGAAAGCGGTTGGTTATCCACAAACCATTTGTGCCACTTTTGTGCTGATGACCATACTGATCAGGACTGTAGTTCACAGAGTTCACAGCTGAAGAAAAATTGTTGGTGACTCCTCACCCCACACATAGCTTACATAGAACCTTCTAGTACTATCAGTGTTAGCCAGCAGGGAGAAAGTGTCCTGGTGAGTAACAACTTTGTGTTCTGTGACTAGTGTTTGTGGTAGCTTCAGCAATAGTCCCATACAATTAAGTTCTGGTGGGCCATCATGAGAAATGGCAGTCATATGCATTGTTTGGGAGTATCCAGGAAACTAGGGTCAATGGATGGTGTCCCACACCTGCACTGGGGTTTTACTTCCTTGCTGTTAGTCTACAGTGTATTAAGATAAACATAATTCCCCATGTATGGTAACTGGATTTAAAATGTTTTATATGGCTATGTACTTATATGTATATATTTTATTAAATAATAGCTTTTCATGTGTCGTTTTCAAACATCTTCAGTTGTTTATTCCTCTTATAATCCCTGATTTGTCCTACCTTCTTTTCTCTCTCCCAACTTAAAAGCTCTCTCCATGTCATTCTTCCTTTCTCCTAATCATCACCTCCCCATGTTCCACTATTCTACCACATTACTATCTTTTCTTTTTCAAACTCCACTAATGGGCCCTTTCTCATTTTCTAGATTCTATAGGCACTTTTTTTTTTTTTTGGTTTTTTCGAGACAGGGTTTCTCTGTGGCTTTGGAGCCTGTCCTGGAACTAGCTCTTGTAGACCAGGCTGGTCTCGAACTCACAAAGATCTGCCTGCCTCTTTCTCCCGAGTGCTGGGATTAAAGGCATGTGCCATCACTGCCCGGCCCTATAGGCACTTCTAATTAAACACAAAAGTCCAGGGATTCAACTAACACTAACTTTCATTTATAAATGAGAATATGCAATATTTGTGTTTCTGGATCTGGGTTTCTTCACTTGGTATGCTTTCCTCCTCTTTTTATTTATCTGTAATTTCATGACTCCATTTTCCTTACAGTCGAGTAGGATCCCATCGTACATAGCTACCACCTTTCCATTGCTCATCATTAGCTGATGGACATCTATGCTGTTCAGAGCTATTGTGTATACCTTTGGGTACATACCCAGAAGTGGTATAATTGGCTCATCTGAGAGAAATATTTCTAGTTTCCTTTGGAATTATCAGAATGATATCCACAGTGGGTACACCAATTTGTACCCTAACCAACACTATGTAAGTGCTCTCTATCTCTCATACCCTCAGCAATATTTATTGTTTTTTTTTAGACTTAGTCATTCTGAATATGATAAGATGAAATCTCAAAATAGTTTTAATTCTCAATCCTCTATCAGCTAAGTGTGGTGATTTTTTTAAAAATGTATTCCTTAGTCATTTGTTATTATTTCTGAGAATGTTCTATTTGGTTCAATGACCCTCTTTTAAATTGGGTTGTTAGTGTTATCAGTGTTTATGTTTTATTTTTTTATTTTCTTAGTTCCTGGCACATTTTGTACATTCTAGACCCTAATCCTCTGTCAGTTGTACAACTGATAAACATCTGGTCCTATATGTGGGGTGTCTCTTTGGTTGATGAGCAGTGCCATTTGCAGCATAGAAGCATTCTGATTATATTAGGTCCACTTACTGATTGTTAATCTCATTTCCTAGGTGACTAGAGTTCTATTAAGGAAGTCTTTACCTTATCATCTGTCCTGAACTGTTTTCCCTAGTCTTTCTTCTAGAAGTTTCAGATATTCAGGTCTCCCATTCAGATCTTTGATGCATTTGGAATTGATTGGTGTGCACGGAATCATTTAAACATACTACATGTAGACATCCAGTATTTACAATGACATTTGCTAATGATGTTGGCATTTCTCCAGTGTATGTATCTGGCTTCTTTGTCAAAAGTTAGGTGGCTGTAGGTGAGTGAAATTAAATATGGGAACTAATTCTATTCCATTGATCCGTGTGTCTGTTTTTGTGCCAGTACCATGCTTATTTCATTTCTCTGGATCTATAGTGTACTTTGAAATCATGGATGATGTTTCCCCTGGCAATGCTTTTATTGGTCAAGACTGTTTTGGTTATCCAAAGATGCTTGGGAGTTCAAACAAATTTTAACTCCCAAGTTAAAATTCTGCTGTGAAGAATTGTGTTAGACTATCTATGGGAATTACATTGAATCTATTAGTTTTTAGAAAAGCAAATGGTTTTTTGTCTTGTGAGTGTGTGTGTGTGTGCATGCATGCGCACATGTGTGTATGTGTGTATCTTGTATTCTAATGCTGGGAGACTTTTGTGGACTCTTTTTTCACTGACATAATCATATAATATAAAAACAAGGATACTCTGATATCTTCATGTCTATTCTTTTGTACTTTGTTTCCTTTTCTTTTCTTATCACACTGGTTGAAACTTCATCCCCTGTGTTTGATCAACAAAGAATGCATGCTCACCACTATGCACATATATATCTTTACTCACATACGTACATGCAAGAGGACAAAGGCAAATACATACATTACATATACATAAAACAAGTAAAACATCTAAATATAAAAAAAACAAATTGTGGGTTTAAATTAGGGAATAGAGATAGTCACTTCTCAAAGGAAGATATTCATAGGACAAATATGTATGTAAGAAAATGTGCAACACTGATAATAAAATGGGAGATGCAAATACATACCAAATGAGATATCTTCTCATTTCCAGGAAAAAAAATCCCCAAAAAGCATAGGCAATAAATTTTGATGGGGAAGTGGTCAAAATGACATCTATATACTGTTGATGAGAGTTAAAAATTAGAAAAAACTCTATGAAAGTTCCTCAAAATATTAAAAATAGAGATATTGTGATCCAGCAATCTGGGATCCTAGTCTAGACATATAATGAAAGGGATGAAACCAGTACATCAGAGAAATCAGCACTCTCAGGTTCACTGCATTACTAGTCACAGTAGTGAACGGATAATGGAATAATGGCAATAAACATAAATTACCTAAGTGTTGAATAGGAAAGAATAGTGTGATATGCATTAGGTACTTTTAACTTATTGAAGGAATGACATTCTGTCACCAAAATCTTTGAACTTGGAGATCATCACATTAAATGAAATATGCCAGATACAGAAAAAATTTACTCAGTTAAGAAAATTTTGAAAATGGTTTATCTCTTAGAATTTAGAATTGAATGATGGTTATTAGAGGCTTGGGAGGGAATGATAGAAGGAAAGGTGAATGGATACTAAAATATGAGAATGCAGGAAGAAACCCTCCTGTGCTACTGTGAAATAGGCAGGAAATGTTAACAGTGGTGCACTGTGTATTTTAAAGACTGCAAGAAAGGATTTCTTATGTGTTCATCTTAAAAGGGGCAAAATAGTAACACATTTAAATAAAATATGTTTACTATGATCTTTACTCTGATCTAATGAACACACATTATGGAATATCATATACTACCCTATAGTTATGTTCAACTTTCTTTGCTTTTAAGTCCCAATGGAAAAGATAAATTTAGTTAAATATTCTGAATGCTGATATAATACAACCATTAAAATATAACCTGTAAGCATAAAATGGGGTTGCTTATTTAGATAGGTAGAGGTATTGCTGTATATATCATAATGCACTATTTTATTATGTGAGAACTCTGTGATACCATTTTATCTGTTTTGACTTCAAGACATTGGCACACCTATCATAAAACTTTTGAAATCATACTTTAATGTAATATCCAATTTAGACTGTGATTATGGCCATATGAACATTCAGAATATTACTGTGTTTGCTTTCTTCTAACTCTATGATTTTTTAACTAAAGACTGCTCTAATTAATTTCCAAAGAAAAGAAAAATGTAAAAAACTTGGAGTTTAGAAAAAAATTAGTGAAATAATTATTCTGGAGCTATCATTATTAATGGTTTCCATAATTATGCTAAATAAATTGATATATTTACATTGTTTTATTCAAGCTTTATCATCTATAATTATGAATCAAGAAATGTGATTAATAAATTGTCAGTTCATTTTTCTTGTTATACTTTAAAATGCCTTAGCATATTTTAGCATATCATTTTTAGAGCAGCAAATATCTCTAATGTATAACATTAATAAACGGTGATAGACTTTACTATAAATACTACATCTGTTGCCAATAAAAGTTGCACACAAAGACAGCCAAACAGCAGTTCAGTAATTCCATGGTAGTAATATCAGAGGTCTTCAGGATCATCAGAATGTCTTTTCTCCAGCTGAAACTTGCTCTTGAAAAACATTGTTTTAATAAATAAAATATTTGTTAAGGATAACCACCTCATATATATGGCATTATGAAAGTCCAGAAAGTCAAATCAAGAAAATATCTGCTTGTATTTTATCTGAGGGAAAATATTCAAGGGATGAAGGAAAGTTATGACAAACTTCTTCTCATGTATGTAATCATAGTCAAATATTATCATGAAACACAACTCAAAAACACCATTGCAGTCAAACAAAGTGTTCAGAAAAAGCACAAAATAAAACTAATGATCAATTAATTTTCCTTAAAAAGTTTAGCATTTTGAATAAAAAAATTATAACTTTATAATATATATTTAAGTGATAAACTGTGATAATTTAAATATATTTTTGATATTGGTTCTAACAGGGACAATTCTAAGGTAATTACAATAATGTTATAAATTTCATTTGCATGTAAAATTGTTGTGTATGTATTCCGTCTTACTACATAATTAGACCAACAGCAAGCAGCTCTTTCCTCATAGTTTCAATATGAATTGAAAAATGGTAAAAGATTTTTAACTTACCTTTCTACATAAGAAGGGATACCTTACATTTTTTCATTTAACTAAAAGTAAATATAGTCAGACTATCTGTCACAGTTTGGTTGCTGTTGCTGTGATAAAACACTGGCCAAAAGCGACTTAAGTAGGAAAGAGTTTATCAGGACAGGAACTCAAGGAGAAATCTGGAGATAGGAACTGGGGCAAAGACCATGTAGGAACAGTGCCTACTCTCATACTTCCCATGACCAGCTCAGCCTGCTGTCATATAAATTCCAGGACCTTCTGGCCATGCATGGAATTGCCCAGTGGGTTTGACCCTCTTACATCAAATAGCTATCAAAAAAAAATGCCTCAGAAGTATGTCAACAGGACAATATGATAGAGGCGATTCGTTAATTGAGATTTCCTCTTTCTGGGTATGTCTATCTTTGCATCAAGTTGACAAGAACTAGCCAGAACAGCATCTCAGTATCTTTTTAAATATAAGAGTTATTTAGATTGACTTCTAATATTCCATATACTTCAGTTTGTGCCTAATAAATTTCCCGTTATATAAAGAACCAACAGCTTGCTGGGCTTAAAGAATTCTATCAGCAATTAGGTGAAGAAACCAGGGGAAACAGACAGCTGGAAAGGAAAACGTTTTATGGTTGCCTAATCTGGTTGAACACTCTTGCTTACACACACCCTGTGCTGAAACACCTTCAGCATTCCATGCTTTTCAACCATCATATACTTCTTACAGGCTTGCTTCCTAAAGGTCTAAAATTCTCATGGCACAATCATTATTTTGGTTTGAAATTTTCTACTTCTTTATTAAACACATGTGTAATTTGAAGAAACACTGCAATTTAATTGTAGCAAAAGTCTTCTTACATTTGCAAATGTAAGCAAATCAGTTTACTTTAACTTTGGTGTGAGACACTTTACTGGCTTGCAGTATGAGGAGGGGCGAGCTGGCTGTGTCCTGCCACCACCCAGCTCCCTGCCACCGACCTGCTTTTGGCCTTGGTTTATACCAAGAATAATTACACACAAACTGTATTAATTTAAATACTGCCTGGCCCATTATCACTAGCCTCTTGATGGCTAACTCTTACATCTGATTCAGCCCATTTCTAATAGTCTGTAAGTCACCACAAGGTAGTGGGCTTTCAGGGAAGATTCAGCATGTCTGACACTGGAGGCTTCATGGCAGGCTCTCTGAGCCAGTCTTCTTCCCAACATACTGTTCTCTTTTCCCTGCCTAGCTAAGTCCTGCCCTATCAAAAGCCAAGGCAGTTTCTTTATTCAACCAATGAAAGCACAGAAATACAGAAGATCCCTCCTACACCATTTCCCCTTTTTCTGTTAAAACAAAAAAGGCTTTCATTTTAACATAGTAAAGTTTCATATAACAAACCAGTTATCAAGCAAGAATTACAGTTACCATATTTATATCTATTTTATCTTTTATCATAACAAAGGAAAACTATAACTATAACTATCCATTCTTCAATTCCATGAAAGACTCCACAAGGATATAATATTACCTAAGTAAACAAGAAGTAAGCAACTTCCAAAACTCTAGAAATGACAGAGACATCTCGCTGCCTGTACAGTCACCCAAACTTCCTCTGTGCCATTGGGGCATCCATCTTCAGCCTACAGGCCCATAGTATCCAGCAGACACTTCCATGAAGCAGGAAAATTCAAAGACAGTTCAGTCACTTTCTTCTGTGTCCTGCAGAATGTCTTACATACTCTTTTATGAAGCAGGAACCCTGAAGGATCATCTCACCTTTAGGTAAGTTCAGCAGTCCTCTTTCTGCAGGTTGTGTCCATTTAATCAGTCCAGCAAAGAGCAGTTTCTTGCCCAAATGGCTAGCAAACTCTGTAAGGAGCCTCTTCGATGCCCATCTTCTTCAGGAAGTAACTTGGTGCTGCCAGGAGCAGACATGTCTCATTGTCATGAAAAGCCCTAAGTTATTAAAACATTAAATGTCATGTTCTGAGTCTTTGAAAGATATGAAGAATGCCTATCTAACTGAAATATATCTATGCATATTTAGAAAATATAACTAACATGACTACAAACTTGACTATTATTGATGATAGTCCCTCTTTAATTCCAAGCCTGTTATTAAGAGAAAAACCCAGAGTTTCTGGAGTTTCTGTCTCATGTCACGAGCGATGATATGGGACAGAAAGAAAAATAAATTTAGAGAACATCTTTGCCTTTCTTCATATCTAATTTTGTCTTTAACATGCCTTTCGTTGAATATAAACAACCGTATATGTCTATATACATAATGTTTAAGTTTTCCACAATGAACAATGAATTTTCCTGCAGTAAACTTTGAAGTTTCCAGGAAGAAGATGGGGCCCCATAACAACAACTCCACCTGGTTGATATGACATCATGATACTGATAGCACTACAACAAGACCTGTTTTGGGTGCTAGCTGCACAACAATTCCAACTTGGCTAGCTGAAACAGTGCACATCTTTTACAACATTCTGGCCAGACCTTCAAAAGATGATCAGAGACTATTTGCAATCTTACTAGATATTAATCTTGAAATTTAACCATCATTTTACTCTCACAGGATCCCCCAGAAAGAATGTCGCCCCCATGACAGCTTGAAGTAATTGTAGAGGACGACGTCCTCTCTCCCAATAAAGTTTGTCCTCGGGTTAAGGGACATCATTTAGGGGTTGATTATAATTAGTATACAGTTGAGGATTGGGAGAGAAATTTTATAAGATCAGGGATCTTTTTGAAAAAAAAGAAAGAAAATTGATGATGGGATTAATAGATTGGTATTTGTGAGTTATTGTTTATAGATAATTACATTGGCATAGATTCTTGTAAATGGATACGAAGTTAAATTATATTGAATATTGTATGCATGCATGCTTCTACCTCTGTTTAAAACATTTTTGATGTATTGATATATATATATATATATATATAT
>JAQHUG010000505.1:740938-759124 GCA_028555095.1 Dicrostonyx torquatus | reverse complement strand
ATCAGGTTCTTTAGATACATAGAGATTATATTCTGTATAAATAATCTTCAACCTCTTCTAAGAGCTGTAGAAAATGGCATTTAATCTAACCTAGAGTTCTGTGTTAAGGAGACACAAACGCTCCTGGCTACACTGATCTATTCCCAAGAGATTGTTGAGCTCCAAAGTCGCTCCACTTGGAGCTTGTCTTCTTCTTGGCAAAACCTACCTCTGGGCAAGGAATTGCCTATACCTCAACTACTGACAAAATACATAGTATCCAGAAATGGATAAGCATAACTGTCAAATCCTGCCAAGACAGGGTAAGATGGTTTTGAAAAATTTCTTGCCTTTAAAAATAATCTGTCAGTTATTCTAGGCCTTAGCCAAAATGGGTTGCTTCAATGCTGCAAATGTGACTTTGGGTGATTGACGAGGTAGCCAGTTGTCTCTGCGATTTGTTGCATATTTTGGGATTTGTTTGACAGCACTTCCTAATTACTCAGGTAATATTATTTCCCTTCTCAGATCTTCGATTTGGTTGAAGACTAGATAAATGTAGTTAGTTACTTTCCTCTCATGACTTGGCCAAGTTATTTATTATACAAGATTTAAGCTAGTTAAGAATAGGATATTCTAGTTTTACTGTATATAATTTTGTAGTAGGTTTAGAACTTTCTTACTTAAACAAAAGGGGGAGGTTTTGTGGGAGTTCCTTCTCCTTCAGCCAATGGCCTTTAAGATACCAGCCCACTGGAGCATGGTTTCATTCATTTAAAAAGTGGTGGCAGCCCTCCCCTAGCTCTCTTTCTTCTGGCTCCTATTCTGACTGCTAGACTCTGTTTCCTATTTGCAACCAAAGGACTGTGGTTTGGGACATTGATCTGTAAGTTTTATCCCCTCCAATAAATAACCCCTTTTAATCAAACTGGTGTAGGATTGTTTTGAGCCATTACTGTCTAGATGGTGGGCATTAAGTTCTTGTGGTAGTCTCTAAATGGAGTAACTTCAGGAGGTTGGCAAAATAGACACCTTAATGTGGAGAAAATAAAAAAGGACATTATCTATGAATTTTTCCACACTTACACAACCAGCCACCATGAATCTTTTTTTTTTTGCCTTTGGTTTCATGTTTCGAATCTTCAATTATAATTTTCAAATGAAACCACAGAAAGAGTCAAGAAAATGTCATCCTTGAAATATTTATTTTCAGTGTCACAAGATATTGGAAAACTTTTTCAATGATCCATTAATGCTTACTGTCTCTGTCTAACTTGTATTTGTTATGTCATAACCACCTATATTTTGTTTTCAAGCCCTTCATACTAAATGAATCCTCTCTGCAGCCTGCAAAACATGGTCTGTTTTTTCTCTTATGTTTTCCCCTAGGTATTACCATCTTCTCTTCACAGGGGCTGTGACAGTCTGTCCTCTCATCAGCAAAGCATGATGGGGACTCTCTTCCCACCATTGCAGCAGCATCCATATTCCTCATTTGCATTTCCACTGGTCTAGTATTGGGTACTAAGGGATACTTTTATGTATATATTAATCATTTCCATGTAATGATGGGGTTTTCAATGTTCCTACAGCTGTGACCCTTTAATGCAGTTCTTCATGTTGTGGTATGGTGATATACAATTATAAAATCATTCTCATTACTACTTCATAACTGTAATTTTGCTACTGTTATGAATCATAATGTAAATATCTGTGGTTTTTGATGGTCTTAACGACTCCTGTGAAAGGGTAGTTTAATTCCCAAAATAGTTGTCACCCCCAGGTTAAGAACTACTGATATGGGTTCTACTTTTTGTTAATTCACTTTTTGTAAGTTTGACTGAAAATTTCACAGAGTTCTTTTTTTGTTATTGTTCATTTACAAGAGCTCCTTGGCTGTTCTTATACAATTTTTTAGAATATATTGATTGCTCAGTTTTATATAAATATTATCAGATGATGATTGTGGGTAACATGACACCATGAGACACAGAGCAAACAGGATGGGTAGTATATACATGAGGTCAATGAGTTTCAAGACAGCACAGAGATGAATAGAAATGGGTTAATTAAAGTTATAAGAGCTAGGTAAAAACAAACCTAAACCATCAGCTAAGCATTTATAATTAATATTAAGTCTTTGTGTGATTATTTGGGAGTGGCTGGTGGGTCTAGAAACCATGCCATACATTGCATCTTGCATTTTGTGTCTCCTATTTTATCTTTGTTGCTGACAGAAAGCCAGACAACATGGGGCAGGTACCTTTTATCAGTGAGGCATTCTCATCTTGCTTCCTCTACATCTGGGTGACTATGGTAGACTAACTCTTTTCTCTTTCCAGAATTCTCCTGTTCTTGTCACCTTGCCTCTATTTCCTGCTGGTTGTCCATCCTATACTTCCTGCCTGGCCACTGGACAATCAGCCTTTTATTAAAATACAAGTGATAAATCTTTAAAAAGTACAAGAACATTGTCCCACAGCATTGTCCTTCTCTTATCTATAGCCTTTTATTTTTGTTGGTATAGGAGATGCAATGCAGGATTTTACGCAGGCTTGGCAAGGGCTCTACTACAAGCTAAAAATCTAGGTCTTATGTAGATCAGCCTTATTAGTTTCAAATGGAGTTCTTTTGACTTAGCCTCAATGTAAATGATGGCACTGAGGCATGGCAAGATATGCAGTTCTGAAAGATTCATATTGCATATTTTCACAAAGCAAACACCTGTGAAAAATTGTTCAAGGATCAAATTGTAGTGGTTGTTGATTTACCCTGAACAGACCTGTGTTAAAATCTGATCCTAACATGTATAGAGGAATCATATAATCCAAAAACTGGAACAAATGTGTGGGCCAGTCAGAAAACCCCGAATAGATATGCTAGGCAATCTAGAAGGGAGGAAGCAGCTTGTTTTACAACATAATCTCACCTGGAAACTCACATCTGGAGCAAATTCCTTTTAAGGCAGTGCTGATTCTCTTCCAGTTTTATCTAAATTATAGCTCCTTTACACTTAAGAGCCAGATAGCAGAGCTAGTAGAATGAATGAATACATATATAGTCTCTCTGTCTCTCTCTCTGTCTCTCTGTCTCTCTCTCTGTCTCTCTCTCTCTCTCTCACACACACACACACACACATATATATATATATATATATATTAGACTGGATTATAGAATTCAGTTTCTATACTCTTTTCTCTGGAGAGACTGAGAATCAGTAGCTGCCCAGTCCATAGTTCCAAATGCCCAACACTTCCAAAATGTTTTGAAGACCCATGGGATTCAGAATAACTAGTCTTTAGTCTATGTTGGAAACATAATGAGAGGAAGTTCTTATGCCAACAAAGTATGGCAACACCAGTGCTACAAATAAAAGCAGAGACATCAACAGGATACAGGAACTAACCAGCAAGATATGAAGCCAAGCATGTCAAAATGAAAAGCTTTCTTCCTGGACTTCCTTATATCTGAATAATCACTGGGAAGCATCATCCACATTTAGGGTGAGAATTCTCATTGCAGGTTGCCCTAATAAGAAAATTTCTCAAAGGTGTTCCCAGAGAATTGACTTCTAGATTATTCTAGATCTTGTCAAGTTGACCATCAGTAGTTGCACTCACAATTCTTCAGGAGGCAATTGTATCTATTTTCAAATAGCTGTGAGCTGATTAATGCATGCTGTTCATAAGGGTAAAAACACTAAAGAAAGAATGAAACAGTTATCTTTGGATGCTGTAAGAAATTCTGCAGCTAGTAGCCTTTAAGTTACCTGCCCACATTGGCATGGCCTCTTATACTATTAATGCTGATGCAAAGAGAGAGTGCGGCCTCTTTTCCAGCTGCGGGATTCAGTTGCTGTTCTCTGATCCAGCAGAGAATTTGTGACTTGTGAGTCTACCCTATATAAATAACCCTCTATTATTCTCAATTCTGAGCTAGTGTGGGATTACTTTTAAGGGTCCATCTTAATTAGGAAAGCAAAACATATATGTAAAATATACATAGAAGAATTTATTTTGACATTTGTCATCATACTGATGAATTTATGCTAACAATGAGGGAGAAATCTGATTGTAAAGTTAGGAAGTAGTACATATGAAACTAATGTGCATATCTTTTGTTACCTCTACACACAGCGAGATGCATAGTTAGATGCAGTAACCTCAATCTAGACTGCATTCTAACACTATAGGAATTTACCATTGGTCACAGAACAGAAAGGTGTTATAAAATAAATTATAAGTTCGAGTTGACGCAGCATAGACTGTTTATTTCTGATATTAATTCTTTCAAAGAGTTATTGGGAGGGCATTATAGGGGTAATTTTGTCCTGGAAGTAGTGGAGAGTGGAAGTCATCTGAATCGTGTTGGTGGTGGATAAGCCAACAGCAGTGACCAAAAACACTAAGGCATCTGAATCATAAATAGTCTTCTGGTTTGGGTTACTGTAGCTTTGATGTTAATCCCCTTCCATAAGATATTATGGGGATACTCACTCATTCTTCCTCCCTTTATGTAGCCATAGTTTTAATTTCCTTTTGGGGTCATAACAAAATTGAAAATTTTTTTTTATATTCTGGTTCAGAGACTAAAGTAACCATCCCACAGCATTCATTTCCAGTTCATTAAATTATTGCTCTTTTCCTAGTGGACATATTTTCCATTTGGTAACTCACATATCTAAGCAAGCAGAACATAAAAGTATGGGAATAGAAGGCAAATATTTTGATAGTAGGTCACTAGGGAGTAATAAAAGACAATATGATTCTTATTTTAACTCCCTGATTGCAGAACCTGGCTACTGGACCAGCAACATTACACGCTATTGAAAACAAACAGCCTCTGTAAGAACACTACCGCCATACAAGGTTTTCTCACCCAACTAGCTCTGTAAATGAATTTAAATGGCCTTTCCAATGCTCTGATACTTCATATGTTTTAGAATGTAAGTAAAACTAGTGAACTCCATCACCATGGACTCATTGCATTTGATTTCCAGAGAAGTGTCTCTGCGTCAGAATCAATGTGTTTGGAATATCAAGACAGGTCATAAGATATCCTGAATAACTGGGAGAACATTGTGGGAATTGGTGCCATATTGTACACGTAGTGTTGATTTCTGCAGTTAGTAAAAGTCTTTATCAGCCTTAATGAATAGAAGACATATTGCTGAACCCATGCTAATCTATATGGTTTCCAACACTGTGCAAGCACACATTGATGATGATGGTGTTCACAGGAGAAGTGTAACTAAAGACCAGACTGTCTATTGCCCTTTGTTACTGCAATTCCCTCTAAGTTAATTCTCCACTCTGTTTACATGCTCTGCAATTGTTTTCACATATTTCACTCATTCAGAGTAGCATGTTCACATATCTTCCTCTAATTGTCCTTTGTCATTTTTCAGTCACATTCCTTGAAAGTCCTTGACTATCAAAATAAGCCATTGGAAGAACCTATAGATCAATACTTATCTCATAATATGCTTTGTCCATTTCTAGTACTGAGCACAGCAATTAACCTGGTATACTGCTCAGTATTCTGCACACTAGAGACAACTCACCATAGATGTCTAAGAATGGTTCAGGTTTTCACTTGTGAGTGTAGCTGTTATACCATGTAGAACCATTCATACCTCCAACCCATGTCTTCTTTTCTTTTACCAACTAGTTGTAGGGAGCTCCTCATAAGACCATAGATACCAGCTAGGAAAGAACACTGGAGCAAGAATGAAGACTAAGGACACTTGCAACATTCTTCATGTAATATGCTTCTTCATTTAAGGGGTAGTGTGTTGTGACCACATTTCTACTCCTTCTATTGAATGATGGAATCCTTTGTTATACACTCAATGTTATGAGTTGGTGGTTTATACAACACCCTCTTAATGATAGGTATCTCAGGATACATGATAACTTTAGCTCATGGTAAAGTAAGAAGTTCATAAATACTAAGGCCACTGTTGGGCAAAAGTGATTTTGACAAAAGGAAGTATTAGGCTATGGATTTAGCTCAATGATAGAAGAGATTATTATAATGCTTAAAAGCTTGAGTTTGAACCACCTCACCCACAAGTGTACACACACACACACACACACACACACACACACACACACACACACCATCATACACCATCAGCACAGCAGTAACCCACAAATAATGGTAGGGCACTGCTCTGAAGTCCTATGGCTGAGCTGTGACTCACCTATGAACATTTTGCCAAAGATTCTAGACTTTATTCCTATAAATGGCCGATACTGCAAACAAAACTGAAATTGCTGGACCATTTGCCTCAAGTGGCAGAGCCCGTAGGGAGTGTTCATGATCTTTTGCTTGGTATAGCTTATACTCCATAGCAGTGTTTGAATCAGTAGACAAATAAGCTAAAATAACACACTTAAGTGAGACATGGGTTACTTTTGAAAACCAGAAGTCCACGATATTCTATGCCTCATTTTTAAATTTTGTTTATAGGACTAGTAGATATAAACACTACTCTAGAACATTTAAAAAGAATTTAACACCATGCATTCTAGATCCCTAGAAATTTTGCTGAATTTTTGCCAGATTTATTTTTTACCCTCAAACATAAAAAATACCTTTTAGTAAGTTAGAAGTTGCTACATTTTACTCATTGGCTCCAGTGATTATAACTCAATCAAGACAATAGGAAAGTATGAGTAATTTGGAATGGAGATATGATTAGAAAACTAGCTTGTGATATATAGTTAGAGAGGTGACCTTCCTCTGAGGTAAGCCAGTGAATGTGCAGTGAACGCATTGACTGAAAGGAAACATTTAGGATTTTTCCTAGCAGCTATGATTAAAAGGTGTGCTCTATAACAATGGGCTCGGATGTCTCTCAGTACCAGTTTACTTACTGATCAAAACAGAGGACATAATTGTCTCTTGAAGCAATAACACCACATCTGGCATCAAAGCTGTAATTGGAGTCATTACCTTGTAAAGCTCACAATAATCCACTGTCATGTGCAAGATTCACTATCATTCATTCTTGTTTAAGTAGCTAAACTGAAAGAGGATGCAGTGGATTTCACCATTTCTGTATCTTTCAAATTCTTGATAGCCACACTAAGCTTTTCCATTCCTCTAGAAAGGTAGCTTTGCCTTTGCATTGTTTGCTTCAGTGTAGTCCGTTTCACTGGCTGCCAGTGATTATCTTACCAAAGTGTCTCAACTCCATAGGTCAGAGAACTGATGCTGCAAGTCTTTCAGCTGCTAAGCTGTTATACTCCAATCACATATTCCCAAACTGGAAACTAATCACACAATGGATTTAGTGATTACCACTATGACCTAAAGTTCACCACTCCTGTCCCCTATAACTCTTACATCGTATGGTGTATAACAATGATCTTTTTGGACTCCTAAAAGTATTTGTGCCAGGAAACAGTATCTAGTAACTCTCGTAAGTTTTGGTTTCTAAGCAGAGGCTGCTCATTCATTACCTGACTGCCCAGACCCTAATAATCACACAGAAACTATATTGATTACAACACTGTTTGGCCAATAGCTTAGGTGTATTTCTAGCTTAGATCTTACATCTTCATCCATTTCTATCAATCTGTATATCACCTTGAGTCTATTGCCTACTGGTGAGCTTCCAGTATCCTCCTTCTCCTTCAGCATCTACATGGTGTCTACCTGACTGTCTTCTTTCTCTTTGCATTCAGTTTAGTTTTCCTGCCTATCAATATTCTTTCTTGCGATAGGCCAAGGCAGCTTCTTTATTAGCCAATGGTAATGAAACATATTTGCAGCATGCAGAGGGGAATTGAATTGAATTGGGATATAGAAAATATATTAGATTCCATTGGAGATGACTGGGAGAATTTTTAATAATATACACCAATATTTAATATTAATATATTATATGCCTATTAATTATACATTATATAAGCAATATGTTAAATGAACTATTTAATGCATTAAATATAAATAAAAATATGTATTTTGGTAGCATATAAATGTCTTTCCTCAAGGATCCTGAGAAGTCAATGATTTTGTATTATTACTCAGGTTAAAGTCTTGTTCATTTAATTTTGATAATTTCTGCTTACACAGATCAAGTAAGTAGTTTTCTGCACATTTCATGTTGTTTGAGATCACTATTAATGATACTTAATTCAAAGGTCTCTGAATTATAGTAATCTGATCGTGCTATGGCTCTATTTCAGCTTCAAACACACTGGTCTGCCTTAGACGGATTCCTATAACAACATACCATGGAGTGCATGGATTAAACAATAGATATTTATAAGAATTTTGAAGGTTAGAAAGTTTAAAATAAGGTCTGGCAGATCAGGTTCTTGATGATAGTTTACTCCATCAACCCTTTCTTTTATATGATCCCTTTTCACTGTGTGCTTATATAACTTTTCCTGTTTGCACGTGCTTGGAGAAAGATATATTTGTATTGCCGTCTCTTCTGATGAAGGCATCAATCCCAGCATGGAAACTCCATCCTCACAATTTCACCTAACTTAATATTCCCGAAGGTGTAAATCCCACATAGCTTCACACTTGGTAGTTAAGATCTCAGCACACAAGACTGAGGAAAGTCCACATTTAGTTCATAAACATTGTCCCTGACAATTGAGTTACTTAGCCTCTGTTCATATTACTCCCACCAAAGAATCTCAACGCTTACTCCCGAGACAAATTGAGTTTCCTAATTCAGTCATTGCTCCTATTACAGGATCTGTCCCAGTATGCCGTCCCAGATCTCCCAGTATGCTGAAACTCATGAAAGCACAAATGTATTTCTCACAGATATGACCAGTGGTGTGTCATCTTGATCCTGCTAGGTTGACTAATCTTAGCTGAAATGCACTCTAAGAACGTCTTATCAGTGACTCCAGACTGACAGTAGGGAAACCTGCATAGGACCAAACTGAGTGTGGGTGACAGTTGTGTGGCTAGAGCAGTCTGTGGGGTCACTGGTAGTGGTAGTAGGACCAGTATTTTTCTCTAGTGCATAAACTGGTTTATTGGAGCACATTTTCTTCTCTATGGAGGGATACATTGTTCAGCCTAGATTGGTCCTGCTTCAGAGTGATGTGTCAGACTTTGTTGACCCACCATGGGAAGTCTTTCGCTCTCATAGGAGTGAATGAGAGAGGGGTGTGGTGGGGGGAATAGGGAAAAGGTGAGGGGAGCAGGAGAAGGGGAGGGAGTGGGAACTGAGTTTAGTATGTAAATGGGAAAAGATTGTTTAAAAAATAAAAATAAAAGAATTCTTATTCTGAGACATTAAGTTCATTCCTCTACCTTTAATCAAGTCAGACTGGGCACTTTTAACTTTCTCATTGTAGACTGTTTTTGGTTCATCTTTCAGCAACACAAATGAACAAAACAAATAGTTTAAAGATAATTACAACTCCTCATACTGCAACATTGAGTTCAGTGAGTATGTTTGGAGTGTAGCGCCCATTCTCATGGTTATGTAATTCACTTTAATAGGATTAGTGGGACCTAAATGCATCTATGTCTGATGTGCTGGGGAAGATTCTGAAAGGTCACAGCAAAGTATTACAGGTCAACTGCATCAGGGCAATTTATGATTAATCTCTTCAGATGAAAATGGAATGTGGTATTTGACCTCTTCCAGGTTAAAAAAAATACTGTTTTTAATTAAGAAGACTCACTAAAATTAAAGGCTCAGTGTTTCCAACTTCACATAGTTCCTCCCATGTATCTCTGTTTCAGTCTTCAAGATATTATTTCTGGCCAGTTATTCTTCGTTAGGATCACTGTCATATACTTAAGGAATTTTCCACAGCACTAGATTTCCAAACCACACCTGAAATGCCCCTCACTTCTTGCTGTCTTCCTCCATAATTTTCTTGCCAGCTTCACCCACACCTACAACTGATCCTCCTGTTTCCATTGCCACCCGTCTCCCATCCACCATCAAATCTATTCTAATTTCCTCTCCAGGGAGATCCATGAGTCCCTGCTAAATGCTTGTGCTATGTCTAACCTTTCTGGGACTCAGTTCAACAACGTGTTTATTTTATTCAACAGCTAATATCCACATTTAAGTGAATACATACAACATTTGTCTTTCTGGATCTAAGTTACCTCACTCAGTATTATTATATCTAGTTCAATTCATGTGCCTGCAAATTTCATGATGTAATATTTTTATAAACAGCAGAGGAAGTGAGTAAATTCTTACATTTTCTTTATCCATCATTCTGTTGAGGAACACCTAGGTTGTTTCCAGTTTAGGACTACTTTGATTATAGTGGCAAAGAAAATGTTTGAGTAAGTGTCCTTGTGGTAGGTTGGAGCGTCATTTGAGTACATGCATGAGAGTGGGATAGATGGATTTGGAGGGAAATTGATGCAGTCCTTCATGAGGAACTGGCACACTGATTTCCATAGTGGTTGTACAAGTTTGCACTCCCACCAGAAATGGAGGAATGATTCTTCAGCTCCATATCCTCTCCAGCATGAGTTGTCACTTGTGTTATTGATCTTAGCCATTCTGACAGGTGTAAAGTAGAATCTCAGTGTCGTTTTAATTTGTACTTTAGTGTTGGTTAAGAATGTTGAACATTTCTTAATCAAAAAGTCTCTGTTCAGATCTCTACTTCACTTTTAAATTGAAATATTTGTTTCTTTCTTCATATTTTTTAGTATATAGTTTATATTGAAAGTCTTTGTTCTGAAGTCTACCCATTTTTAAACTGGAATATTTAGGGTTATCTTTGATATCTGTTTTCTTCAGTTCTTTTATATATATTTTGTATTAATCTATCAAATGTAAAATTTTTAAAAATCTTTTCCCATTTGTGCACAAGTTACCTTGTACAATTGATGGCATCTTTTACTACACAGAAAAAAATTTCAATTTCATGAGTGGAGCTTAGTGCCTATGCTAATGGTTCAATTCAGAAAGCCTTCTGTGCGGATGAGTTCAAAGATATTTTCCACTTTCCCTTTATCAGGCTCAGTGTATCTGGTTATACCTTGAGGTCTCTAATCCACTTGAACTTGAGTTTTGTGTAGGGCAAGAAATATGGATCTATTTGCATTTTCTATATGCAGACATTAAGTTTGATCAGCATCATTTGTTGAAGATTTCTTTTTTCCATTGTACATTACTGGCCTCTTTATCAAAAATCAGGTGTCCAGAGGTATGTGATTTTATGTCTATGTCTTCAATTTGATTCCATTGATCTGTGTCTATTTTTATGCCAGTAACATGCTATTTTTATCCCTATAGCTTTGCTTATAACTTGAAGTCAGGAATGGTGAGACATCCAAAAGCTATTTTATTGTTCAGTATTGTTTTAGGTATACTGAATTTTTTATTTTTACATATAAAATTGGGAATTGTCTTTTCAAAATCTGTGTTAAAATTTTGATGGAGATTACATTGAATCTCTAGTTTTGGTAGGATGACTGTTTTTTTAATTTTTATTTTTTTATCGATTTTTATTGAGGTCTACATTTTGCTCTGTTCCCCTCCCTGCCTCTCCTTTTCCATTCAACCCTCTCCTGTGGTCATCATGCTCCCAGTTTACTGAGGAAATCTTGTCTTTTTCTACTTCCCATGTAAATTAGATCCATGTATGTCTCTCTTAAGGTCCTCATTGTTGTCTAGATTCTCTGGGATTTTTATATGTAGGCTGATGTTCTTTGCTTCCTGTTTAAAAATCACTTATGAATGAGTACATATGATAATTATCTTTCTGGGTTTGGGTTACCTCATTCAAAAATGATGTTTTCTAGCTCCATCCATTTGCCCACAAATTTCAAGGTGGTATTTTTTCTGCTGCATAGTACTCCATTGTGCAAATGTACCACATTTTCCTTATCCATTCTTCAGTCAAGGGGCATTTATATTGTTTCTGTGCTTTTGAGTTGAACTTCTCCTTCTTCTATACCTATTATTCTTAAGTTTGGTCTTTTCATGGTGACCCATATTTTCTGGATATTTTGTGTAAAGCTTTTGTTAGATTTGGCTGATAAATCTATTTCCTCTATTGTATCTTCATCACTTGAGATTCTTTTTTCCATCTCTTTTATTCTACTATTTATGCTTGCATTTGTGGTTTCTGGTCATTTTCTCAGGATTTATGTTTCTAGAATTCCCTCAGCTTGTGTTTTCTTTATTGAAGAGTTTTCAACTCTTGAATAGTTTTTTTTTTCATATGTTTGGTTGCTTTTTTTGGTTTTCTTTATGGAATTTGTTGATGTCTTCCAATTTTTTGTTTGTCGTTTCCTCCATTTCTTTGAGGGAATTTCTCATTTCCTCTGTAAGAGTCTCAAACATTCCCCTGATTTTGTTTTAGGTCATTTTCTTCTGCTTCATCTATATTTGCTTGTTCAAGTCTTGCTCTTGTAGGGTCACTAGATTTTGCTGGTGTTGTGTTGCTCTTTGTGGTGTTGTGTGTATTCTTATTTTTTCTACCCATCTTTTTCTCTAATTGATATAGTTGGGGCTGTTTGTGACTCTGGTGATTAATCTTCCAGGTGCCAGTGATCCAAGGCTCAGATGGTTGCTCCTTATGGCAGTCAGTGCTGTGGTTCCAGTTACCCTGTTGGTCACTCTGTATTCCTGGAGGTCTCTCAGTGCTCTTGGGGTTTGCTCTAATTCCATGGAGTGCTGTCTCAGTCCTGCCATGGCCAAGGTTGCCAGTTCAGACCTGTTTCTGTAAATGTCCCTGGTCTGGATCTGCTCCTGTGGAGGTCCTGCAAAGGTCTCTGGCTCTGATCTGCTCCCTTAGAGGTCCCAGACTTGGATGTGCCTGGACTTGCAGAGCACCTGGCTCAGGCCTACTCCCTCAGAGGTCCCAGACTCATGCCAAGACCTGCAGAGGTTTCTGGTTCTTGCCTACTCCTTCAGAGCTCCTAGCCTCACATTTGGACCCCCAGGGGTCCTGGCCCAGGTCTTATCTCTCAAAGGACCCAGATTCATGGCCAGACACGCAGAGGTCTCTGGCTCTGGCCTACTCACTCAGCAGTTGTTCCCCTGTACCTGCTCGTGTGGAGTTCGTGTCTCAGGTCTGCACTGGCCCAGGTTGCTGGCTCAGTCCTGCCTCCAAAAATTCCCTGGTCTGGATCTGCTCCTGCTCCCTTGAGTTCACTGCCCCAGGCCCATTCCAGCCCAAGTAGCTGGCTCATTCCTCTTCTTTTGGCGTTCACTGCATCAGACCAAGGCCACTGGATCAGTTCTCAGTATGGCTTTTTTTTTTTAAACAATGTTTAATCTTGCCATTCCATGAGCACTGGTGATCTTTTCATTTTCTAACATCTTCTTCAATTTCAAAGGCTTGAAGCTTTGATCATATAATTCTTTCAGTCATATAATTGAACAGAATTACCCATTGACGTGATATATTAGTTGAGGCTATTAAGAAAGATTCTGTTTCCCTGATTCTTTCTTAGTCTTTATATTTCGAAGGGCAATTTATTTTTGTTAGTTAATTTTGTATCCAGCTTCTTTGCTGAAATTATTTTTCAGCTGTAGGCATTCCCTAATGTAATTGTATACTATTGTATCATCTGAATATTAACCTACCTTGACCTCTTCCTTTCTAATTTGTACCCCATTGATTTCCTTCAGATGCTTTATTGCTCTAAGACTTCAAGTACTATATTGAATAGGTATGAAGAGAGTAGACAAACTTATCTATCTGCTCTTGATTTTAATGAAAATTATTAGAGTTTCTATTCATTTAAAATGGTGCTAAGTATGGGTATTTCCATTTCAGCTAAGCCAGTCTAACCTCATGTCAGTGATATGTCTGTCTGCTAGGTGACTTTAGATAATTTATTGTTGACAATTAATATTAATCTTTATAACATCTATAAAATATAATATTGCATTACTAGCACATGCACTTTGGTGTATTTATGTATGTGTAGTATTGAAAATTATTTTGAAAAAAGCTTTCTCAAGAACCATTCTTCTTACAAAAATCCATATTAATCAGGTATTCTCCAGACAAACAGAATTTATAGATATTAGTTGTGTGTACAAAAGTTTTGGCTCTACAATTATGATAACTGCTAAATCCTAAAATATTCCAGATTAGTTGGAAAGCTATAAGCAAAAGATAATTTATAATAGGTCCATTCCAGTTCAAATTGAAAGGCCTGGTAACTGAGAAAATTGACAGTGTGATTAGAAGGGATTAGGCTAGAAGCAAATAGATCCAACATGTTTTGGCCCCTGTGTTCCAAAAATCAGACAAGAATTCTGTTGTGAAAGTGAAGCTTTATTTTATTCAGATTTTCAAGTTATGTGATTTGAGACATCTACATTTTGAAGATAATTTACTCTCTTTAGTCTATTCAAACAAATGTTTATCTTGCCTCAAAGCACACTTAGATTATTTGACTAAAAATCTAGGCAAACTGAACCCTGTCATACTGATAATAAAATTAACATCATAGCTGCCTTATGTGAATTATTTTGACTCCTACTTGGAGATTTCAATAGGTTGAAGTCCATGACAGTATCATAGTTAATAATGAAGCCTTGTACTGATGCCCTCTTCTTTTCTGTGTTTCTATTCCCAGGAATCCACTCCATTTTGTTTCATTACATAATGAAGTAATGACCGAGTAGTTCCTACACTAGGTTTTATTTTTTAATGACAACAGCTTACACAATCCATTAACTTATTTGTAGGTGGATTTTTTTTTGTTCTGTCAGCCAGCTCTTAAATAACCCCATGTAAATGTTCTACTAATTATGAGCTCAGCTGATAGCTTAGGCTTTTTTATAACTAGCTCTTAAAACTTAAATTAACCCATTTTTATTAATTTGCATGCTGCCATGTGGTTTATGGCTTGTTATCTCATCTCCTACATGACCTCCTTTCTCTGCTTCTGGCTGTTGACTCCCTTTTATTCTTTTCAGTACACTCTGCCTCCCAAATTCTACCTAGCTATTGGTCATTCAGCTTTTTAAAACCCAATTTGACTGACACATCTTCACAGTGTACAACATGATTATTTATAACACTTGTTTGTGATTTTTTTTTAAGTTCATTCTTTCAACTATAGGATGAGGTTAATTTATTCACCATAATTTGAAATTATATTTAAGAAACTTTATTTCATGAGTAACTTTTTAAAGAATTAGTTATTATGTATATAAGCATTTTAGTGGCACTTGTGTATACATATCTTGCCTATATGAGCATCACCTACATACCTGGTATCTGCAAAAGTCAGAAGAAGTTGTTGAGTTCTCTAAAACTAGAATTACAAATGGTTGTTTTCTCAGTTATGATGATAACAGTCTACATTATTAAGGGACCAGTATATGTGTTTGTGGGGGTATTACTCATTTGGCATTTGGATTTTGTATAAAAATCTTTTATGAACTCAAGTCAGCTGTCTCAGTGGGTTGCCCTGTCATAACCTTCATCCCCTGGCTTGTACAATCCCTCTTCCCACTCTTCAACAGGACTTCCCAAGCTCAGCCCGGTACTTAGCTGTGTTTCTCTGCATCTGTTTTATCAGTTACTGGATGGAGGCACTCTGATGACAATTAGGATAGTCACCAATCTCATTACAAGAGAAGGCCAGTTAAGGTACCCTTTTCACTATTGCTAGGTGTCTTAGCTGGTCATGACGGGACTCCACCAAGTCAGTCTCATAGGAGCTCAGGGACTATGGACCAACAAGCAGGGAGCTTGCAAAGGACCAACCTAGTTCCTCTGTATGTACGTGACAGTTGTGTCGCTTGATCTGTTTGTGGGGCTCCTAGCAGTATGATCAGGACTAGTCCCTGTTGCTTGATCTGGATTTTGGGAACCTATTTCCCACGCTGGGTTTCCTTGCCCAGTCTTGAACCAGGGCAAAGAGTTTCGTCTTGCTTTAACTTGATATGCCATTGTTTGTTGACTGCCATGGGAGACTTATTACATTAAGGTATTATAATTATACAAAATAACTTTCACGTCATGGTTTCTTACTACATAAATGTTAGTTTAACCATTTTTTAATTACTTTGTTCAAGTGCATATACATGCACACATACGCCTCAGTTACTACTATGGGAATTATTTTAAAGAGAAAAATGTCCAAAGGAAATGTCTTGGAAAGCTAATGGGGAGAAAGATACATCCTTGGGATTAAAAAGAGTCATGTCTAATAAGAGTTTCTTTTCTGAACATCTGGACATTTGAAAGTGCAGAAGTTTGGAGATTCAGATGAAATAATGGTGCTGGAATGAAAAGTCAAAGTACTACATGTGGATGAAGTAACTGTGAAAAGCCTCACAGTGGAGAAGATGGTTCTCAAAGACTTGCAAAGCTGGTGGTGACATGGGCTCACCTCTGATGCAGGTGGATCTCAACTGCAGCTGATTCTTTGGGGAACTGAAGCTATTATCAGGAAGATTTGAGATTCTAAGGCAGATTTTATTCTTGGTGTCAAAGTGACCTCTGGTTCTCTGTTAACATCCTAAGTTCTATATGTTTATAGCTATGTCCTATTTCTTTCTCACAAAGAAATACACAGTAATGTAGGATTAACATAGATGTGTCTTGCCTATTTCTAGTCTGACTTGAGAAAGGTATGCTCAAGTTACTATTTACACTTCCCTTGCTTTCTCAGTGAATCTCTCTCCAATCTTGAGAGAGAAAATTGTCTCAGTTGACTGATTTACCACATTGTTGGTTACTTCAATTTTTGATAATGAATTATCTCTGGGAACCTATTTTCCTTAAGGCAAAAGCTGTCAATATGGTTTTATTAAAGTTTTTCCACCTTTGTTTGCCTTTACAATAATTTAAAATAGAAATTTGTCTATAGCATTGTGTTCAGGTTTCTCCCTGAGGTAACACTGTGCTAGAGGTTTCATGTTTGTCTCTTTCCTTCCACTTTCTCCTGCCCACAGAAAGAGGTGTTTCTAGGTAGATAAATTCTTAATTTTGAGAGACTAGTGCTCATGATTTTTATGATGAGTGAAAGGTGACAAAACATGCTCATATGATATGTTTTCCCATTACTGTAGTGCTAATACGAAAATCAGCCCCAGCCCCAGCCCTTTCCTTAAATCTAGTCTGACTTTTCTTCTTAGACAAAGCTGTTTCATTATTTCATATAAATTAGCAAATAGATGTAAATAAAACAAAAGTGTGCTGAAAGGTGAGGCAATCAAGTCATCTACACAATGACCAGTTAGTGTTTATTTTGGACACTCTATTTTCTATTTCTTCCTTTCCTTCATTTTGGATAAAAAGTTGCTGAGAAGTGGATTTGTGCTTTTCCTGCTTATCAGACCAAGCCTTAAATACAAAGTAAACACTAATTAAATTTATTGGAATTTAAACTCTGAGGGTATTTTCAGACTGCAATGAGAAATTTTGAATGAGTGTAACAGGAGACTGCTCATTAATTTTCCAATCACCCAAACCTGAATAATCATACCAAACTTCATTAATTACAACACTGTTTGGTCAATGTCTCAGACATATTCCTAGTTAGCTCTTATACCATACATTAACCCACTTCTATTAACCTATGTATCACCACAGTGCTGTGGTCTACCAGTAATTTCCAGCATCTTTCTCCTTCAGCAACTATGTGGCATCTGTATTATTCTGCCTTCTTTCTCCCTGCATTCAGTTTATTTTTGCCACCTAGTTCTATTCTGGCTTGGCAAAGGCCAAAGAGATTTCCTTATTAACCAATGGTAATAAAGCATATTCACGGTATACAGGGGGGAATCCCACATCAAATGAGAATCAACAAACTTGGAGATTTTATTAATATTTATTTGTTCTCATAGAGTTCACAAAATGATTACATTGCCAGCTTTGGCATAGACTACATTATGAAGATCTAGCAAAAGTACAGAATTGAGAGTTCCAAGCTTAGAAATCCTTGCTCTGCAATCTGTACAGCAACTGTGCATGTGTGTTGTTACTATAGTAGAAACTGCACACATTTTCATTCATTTTGGAAGTTTAACCATGGATACAAAATGATTTCAGGTACCTAAAGTTTGTATTAACTCATAAAACAAGGGGTGGGTTACCAGAGATTGCAAATTTAGTGAAGAAATAGCAATGACATTTAAATTTTTAAAGACTGAGTATAGTCTAGCTAGACGCTGAAACACTAAGAACATAGGCCAAGGCATAACAGTGACACTGAAGACTTAAGGCAAATATGAGTAATGAATTATAGTTTTATGACAATGGGACTATG
>JAQHUG010000505.1:691387-701625 GCA_028555095.1 Dicrostonyx torquatus | reverse complement strand
TAAAACCTGAGAGGGCTTGGAAAGGAATTCTAGACACTAAGAAACAAAGCTTAGCTGCATTTTTTCCCAGATGGGCTTGCTTGCTGAGAGCATGCTGAAGCTCCTTTAAGAGAGGTCTTCTTGATTCAGTGGTAACAAAAACAAAACAAAGCAAAACAAAAGGCCCTTGTGATTTCAAAACAGAGGCTTTCTGGTCCATGCTACCAGCATGAACTCTGGCTCTTTCAGGAGACCAATCATTTCAATGGGCTTGTGAACAACATGTTAAAAATTGCTTAATGGCACAACATAGACCCACTTCATGCTTGGAATTGGGTCATTGTGTGGCTTGCAGAGGCAGTGAACATGCCTCCAGTGGTGCCTAAAGGCAAAGTCCCCTTGGCCCTAGTCATACAGTGTCTTAACATTTTAAGAAGGGCTCCTTGACAGAAAAGGATTTCAGATATATGATAGGACAGATTCAGACATAAAAGACCTCTAAACAAGACATAGTGTGTTTTAAAAATATATACGTAGGCTTGGGAGCGAGAAGAAAAAGAGTAAAGAGACAGTAAATGAAATATAAAAGAGTATAGACAGTTGTAGATTAAAGGATTAAAGATAATAAAATAAATATTAAAATTGTAAAAAAAAATAGAGTTAAAAGAAAAATAAGCCATGTAAAGATGGAATATACACAGAGAAACTGGATTATGTATATTATTGGGTTTTCTTTAAATTTTTTGACTGCAGAGAAGTATTTGATTCTGGGGGCCGCTAAGATAAACCAACATAATGGTATCTTGACTTTAAAATTTGGGTCTAAGGATTTGTTGCTTTGGAAAAGAGGTTCTTTTGTTTCCACAGAAGATGAGAATCTGTGTACTAATTCCAGACTAATATGATTTTATGGACCAAGATCCCCCATAGGTTTCCATGAACACACCCAAAAAATTACTTTTCCAACAAAAAGCAGGAAACAATTTGAAGAGAACTGTGCCCAAATTTCCAAATACTGTTTATAAATGTTTGTTTACATTTGAAGGGGGATCTAATATAGAGATGAATACTTTGAATTGATATGGATCTTGGTTTATTGATACAAATTTAAGGTCAATTTTATTATTTATGTATTTAGGCTCTTGATTAAGGTATTGTGTTTGTGCATATCATTTAAAAATGTAATGTATAGTTAAGAAATACAGGTTAATAGATAATCATCTATAATAGTGAAGCTGGTAGTCTTGTAAGTTAGGTTTTCTAGATATATAGAAATATATTTCAGTTATATAGGTATTCTTCAAATCTTTCTGAAAGCTTCAGAATATGGCATTTAAAATGTTTTAAGAACTTAGAGTTTTCATGACAGTGAGATACATCTTCTCCTGATAGCACCATTTTTTAAGAGAATAATGGGCATTGAAGGGGCTCCTTATAGAGATTGTTAGCCCTTTGTGCAAACAACTGCTCTTGCATGGACTGCTTGATGTTATGCTATATAAACTGGACATGCAGGACTCACTGAAAAATGACTGCTGAACTTGCCTTCAGGGTTCTTGCTTCATAAAAGAGTGTGCCAGACATTCTTCAGGACACAGAAAAAGTGACTGACAAAGTGCCAATATTGGTGGAACTGTATTTGAAATTTCCTGCTTCATGGAAATATCTGCCAGATACTATGGGCCTGTAGGTTGAAGATAAATCCTCCAATGATACTGAAGAACTTTGGATGGCTGTCCAGGTAGTGAGATGTTTCTATCAATTCTAGAGTTTTAGAAGTTGCATACAATGTACTTCCTGTTTCCTTAGGTAATATTATATCTTTCTGGAGCCTTGGTGGAGTTGAAGAATAGATATAGTTTTCCTTAGTTTTGATAAAAGATAAAGTAGATATTAGTATTGTGACTACAATTTTTACTTGATACCTATTTGTTATATGCAATTTTATGGTGTTAAAGTTAAAACATTCTTTTTTTATTTAAACAGAAACGGGGAAATGGTGTGGGAAGTCTTTTGGTCTATGTGTTACTTTTATTGGTTAATGAATCTTCATAAAGTGTCTTGGACCTGCAAAGGGCAGAATAGAGGTAGGTGGGAAAAACTAAACTGAGTGCTTGGAGAAAGAAGGTGGAGTCAGGAGCAGACATGTAGCCCCTTCAGAGACAGATGCTGGACAACCCAGTAAGCCACAACCACATGGAGATACACAGATTAATTGAAATGGGTTGAATTAAGTTGTAAGAGCTAGCCAATAAGAAGCTAGAGCTAATAGCCCAAGCAGTGATTTATTTAATACAGTTTCTGTGTGGTTATTTTTGGGAGGAGCAGCCTCACACGTACGACAAAGGCTGGCCTTGAACTCACAGATATCAGCCTGTTACTGTCTCCCAAGTGCTGGGATTCAAGGCATTCACCACCACTGCATGGCTGAAACTTCATTTTATATGTCTACCACATCTTTGTCCATTCCTACATTGAGGAGTAGTGGTATAGCTGATAGTATGATAGCAATGATAGCTCTATACTAAGTTCTGGGGGGAGTTTCCATACTCTATAAACTAATTAATTAAAACCAAGTAATCTAAACAGTACCTGGTTTAATCAATGAAACTGGGAGTACTTAAAAGATGAAGCACAAATAGCAACCATGCTATTTTTAAAATTCAGTCTGCTATATAAATTCCTTTGAAATCAAAGATAATGACATATTGAAACATCTAAATTAAACATCACAGGAATCTATATTGTGTGTATACATGTTAAGTTAGTAGAAGATATTATATAATAATTTCTTTATTTGTTCAAAATAATTCCTATCTATGCTATTCTTGTAGGAATATGGCTAGTTCCAATAATCACCATTGTTGTCATCATTCCACATAGCTAATATTCTTCATTTTAAAATTTATTTATAGAGCTCTCAGGAGAGATAGAATGCATTTTTTTCCTTTTTAATATGTGAATCGGTTCATCAACTCTTTTATGTGAATTTTTGGAAAGAACTCTTAGGAAGTAGGTATATAGCAAATACAATTAAACTCAGAGATTATTAGATATAGTCTAGCTGGGAGAGTTCTTCAAAGATAATATGATGACACAAACCTTGGTCTACCAGGTCCTTCCATTTGATTGTGTTTATACATATTCTGCATTATTATTAAAATCAACAACAGAGCATGCTAATGACATCTCGTTTTACTGTCACTATGTAACTTAAACACAAAATACTGATAATTTTTCTTCCAGTGTGGGAAGGTGAAAATTTATTAAAATATTGATCAATGTTTCAAACAAAGGGGGAGTTTTTATGCATAGTTTTTCTTTATTTCTTTTTGGTTTGGGTTGAATTTATATGGGTAGTTTAGGATTAACTATAATAACTATGAATAATTGAAATATTTGTCTATTCATAAATAACTGAAAAACAAGTCTGAGGTAGGACAAGAAGAAAATGATAGGGAAGGAGGCAGTCTCCCCATCACTAATGTGGTATCTCAGCATATACATGTTATCTTAATCAGGCTACTGGTAACTTTTTCAATGGAAAGTGTTATTAATCACATAAAACTTGCAATTTGTAAGAAAATATGCAAAACTGCAGGATTTACTTGGATTTTCACAGCGTTTTTTGAATGTTGTTTATGCCCATTTTTCTAGTTTTTTAAAAAATAACTCTTGAAATACTTGCTGTGCTCATGGTCTGTTGGAACTGCTCTTAGTAATGGCTCTTGTGATTTCTTGATCCATTCAGATGATGTTTCCAGTACACACATACTATTGCTGTTGTTTCCTCCTTATTTCCTATCAATTCTATAACTGTCTTCGTTGCAGTTTCTCTTAGTTTTATATTTTTTTGCTACCTATAAGACTAATGTCAGATTCCTACAGGGAGCCCTCTGCCTTCAGAGCCCATTATCTACGGGTACAACCTCCTAATGTCTTCTTTTTTGTCATTTTCTACATGTCCCTAAATGGTCACATCCTCTTCTGAGTCTTACTTCCCATTTGGGTTGATTATTCCAGGCAATCTAGGAAACTGACCCTATGAAGGTCAGACTGTTTGAGCCCACAGGTAAAACAGGCTAGAAAATGCATCCATGAACACAGATTCAATGGAGAATAACACGACCCTGTCTCTGTATCCATGACTAATACACAAAGATGTATTTCAGTCCATCATCTTTTCTCAGTGTCTTCCAAGCACTGTATGTAAAAGCACAAATGCAAGATGATATAAAATAAATAAAAGGGGACTTCTCTGTCATACATAGCCCCATAGGAATGATTGAATGACCATTTGCTGATTGTTTGCGTCTCCTAAATAGGTCATAGGAAGTTCATGTGCTTTAGTGACTTCCTAGTATTACCAAAGAATAATAATAAAGGAGACAAGAACAGATGCTGTTACAGGTCAGGCCAAGAAAATACGATGCCTTGAAATTTATTTTCTTCTGACCAACACCTTACCTCTCCAAATTTTAAATTTAATGTTTTTCATTACTTCAAAGACATCATATTCTGCAGGAGAATATGACAAAATCATCTCAAATTTAACCTTCTCTTTAGAGTATACCTGTAAAAAAATTAGCTTAAATGTTGTGTCAGTATGTGAATAACATTCTTCTTAAAAGGGTTTAGGGGGATGTGATCTCTCAGACTGTATTCTTTAGTGATCCACCAGTTGCTCTAGAGCTCTGCATCAGTACAGCTAAGTTACTTGGTACCCTGTAATTTTTTTTACAAGTATACGGCTAAATTATGAAAGAAAATAACAGTATACGAAAATAAATACTTCCTCCTGGGTTTTGGAAATAAAAGAAAGAAATAGTAGCAGCATTTTTATTTTGAAGTACATAAAAAAAAATTGATAACTTGCCCAGAACAGCATACGACTCTCTGCCTGAACTTTTGCGAATGGGCCCCTGAACTTCACCGCTACCAACCATGAGCTGTGTATTAAGTGACTCTACTCTCTATATATCTCCCTGTACCTGTGAATACCTGGATCAAAATTAAAAAGAAGAGCAATCTCCACAAACATAAGAGAATTTACATAGAACAGTTAAACAAACCAAGATTACAGAACGTGGGATCTGACAGCCTTTCTCCCCATTGCTTAAGGTCTTCTGAGATACCTGGGAACTGAATGAACCTCTAAGATAATAGCATAATATTTGAAGAAAAGCCATATTTGACTGGAACTGTACCACACTGTCATGGAGTAAAAATTTGTATTTGTCGCCCATGATTCCCTTTCCCTAAGCTCATGCCATCTTTGTTCCATTTTTTTTTTTGAAAACTCTCCTTTTTTGTTCCTCAGTGTGACTCTACTCATTTGCTTGCTGTGGAAGCTACTATATTTTTACACACACCCTATGCAATGCCATAATCTACAAGATATTAGTGCCTTGTCAGGTCTTGGCTAGTTACTCATCTCCCTTGGCATGTTTCAGTCTGACAGCAGGGAACCCATTAGACCATTGTCTTTCAAGTTCCATTTTTTTCAAATATAAAATATTAAAAAATGCAATCACATTTCCCAAGTAATTTAGGTCTATAGTAAGTGTTGTAAAGACAACATAAATTGTAAAATGAGAAAAGGATAATGTGGTACATGCTGATGACTCAAGGCTAGTCCAAGAGTAACGTACGTCCCATTTTTATGCTATCAGTTGTTTAACCATTATCATACTTTCAATATTCTCCATCTTCTTTAAACTGGATTTTGATTAAGCCAACCAGATTTATCAGACAAGAATGCAGGATGCAGGTTATATTTAAATATCAAATTAACAATGATATTGCAGTACTTGGGGTACTTTCATACTGAAAATAAATAACTGTTTATGTGACATTAAAATAAAAATACACACCCTTTATTATGTCTATAAACCTAGTTATGATGGCTTTAAGTAGAACAATTTAACTGATTTATGTGAATTACAATTAAACAGAATGCTTTGATATATCATTTTATACATTCCTTCTGGTACCAGACAAGATTCAGGAAGTGATCTTATTTTTCTTAGGAGAACTATCATCACCTAAATAAAGACCAACAGCTGACTCTTTCTATATACCTTTAAGAAGCAACTTTCTGCTAATGCAAGACCAATTTTGATGTAACACATCTAAATGTCCAAGACCTTTCAGATGGATTTGAAGTTAAGATTCTGAAATAGGGATTTCAGTTTGTCTCAATATTGAAATTAAGGAACTCATAAGTGACAAAAGCCAACAGAGAACTTCTGGACAAATCATCAAGTGTCATGTGCTCAGCCTCCAAAATTTCAAACTGTAATATATTGCTTACTATATGGTTATATTTCTTTGCAGGGCCCACGAGTGTTGGGATGATTCACATTCACAGACTTCATGGAATATGACAATACAGCATCTTGTTAAGCTTTGGTAAGATGGAAAGTACAGTATAATTATGCATGTGTTGGCATGATTCGAATGAACATATGTTTCCTTGAGAATTATCTTTATTTGACAAAATGCTTTGCTTTAGAATCAATAGTCATCGAATTGGTTGCAAATAATAAAAGTAAACTTTTTTATATTTAGTCTGTTAGCAATTTTTCTCCATAAAATTCCCATTGTTCTTTTTCATAAATAGTCAAATATTTTCCTCTCAAACGATGTCTACCATTAAGTTTCCTTTTTAAAGCATGCATTAAGATGGAGGGATGGGAAGTTACTCTAATTTTCAGTTCATGTTACTTCTTGAGTACTGTCCCTTCTCTCTATAAAGCTATGGAAAGTGAACATTAGCCCTTTAAAGGAGTCATATTTCCAGGATCAGGTGGAAAAGACAGAAGTGTTGGATGCACCTCACTGCACTGCTGTTCATCCCCAACACTTTGCACAATGTGAGAATGTTTAATAATTCCAGCCCAACCTCCAGATAAGAATCTCTGGTGTCACATCACAACTGACAGTGCTGGTGTGAGATTTGCAGTAAAACAATATTCCAGCTGTAGCTTTCATTTACAGAAATAAAACAGCAGAAGTGGAGGGAAAAGGCCAGGGTAAGATAAACACTTTCATCTGGCAACAGCACTGACATTAAATTATACTAGCTACATGAAAGCGAGGAGAGAAAAAAAATCCAACCTCACGGTGGAAAACTAATATGGACAGCATCATTTGCAAGCTATTCTTCTCTCCATATTTTATGCTAGCTAGCTCATGTTTAGTTATCCAGAGAGACCACCAAATATAAATAGGCTCTTTTTCAAATAAAGTCTATGGCAACTGTTGGACAGGCAGCCTTATTTTCCTCCCATTAATCACTAGAAACTTCACACGGCGTGACAGTCTCAGGGGATACTTCTGGCTGGGAAAAAGGATCCTCCCTCCTCAGTTCTAATCAGTCCATCCCATCTGTAATGGCTTTAGAAAATTGTTAATGACATAAAGTGACAGTCGAAGGGCTTTCTGGTCTGTCAGTGTAGGGTTACTATGAGCTCTCTAACAGACTACTCTAGGCAGGCCTCAAAGCTGCTGGAAAATGATCTGGATTATGAAGAAATAAATTTGATATGTTAGCAATCACAAGCAGGAACTGAGAAGAAAGCCTTCCTTAATACAGTTCTGTGAGGCTATAATGGGAAATACGAAGATAAATCTGGCGCAGAGACAAACCCACATAAGACTGCTGCAAGCACAGAGAATATAGATCTCGGTTATGAGATGTGTAAAACATACAATGGCCTGAATAAGGAGCTAAGTATATAAGTGCAAACAAACCCATTTTTATAGTTAGCATGGCATTTTGAATGGAGTTTGAAGCCTAAACGATGCCATCCTACTTGTAGATGAAGATGGGAAAAGGAACAGTAAGTACCATGCTTTTATATATAGAAACTAATAAAAACTGTAGCTGATTATGAATGTAAAGCAATCAAAGCTAAAATTGGATTTCCTCATAAAATTTGAGCTACCGTTGCTTTCCCTCATCTAAAATATTGCTTTCCCCCATTTTCATTACCTTGCTCTAGACTTAAGAAACCCAGAACAGTGATGCAAAAATTTTTACAAAGGAAGCTTCTGTCAGCAACAGCAGCGTGACATCACAAGGTAAAATCTCACTCCATACATTATATAAAGTTCTATACAGGATTGATGAATAAATGCATACTTGAATCTGAATCTGTTAAAAATAGACCATAATAGAAATGTAAATGTAGATTTGGGGTTCCTTTTAGATTTTATTTTAATGTATTAAAATATTTTCTTTCTGTACTTTTTTTTTCATTTTGACAATATTCACCTCATTAGGGTGTCATGGAAAGTGACAATGTAAAGTTTCCCACACATCTCCGGTAGGTTGTACTAGGGGCTATAAAAATACTGCATAATGACAATTTTTCGATCTTGAAATTTAGGTAAAAGACTTTTTACCTAGTTATAGAGATAGATTTTACACAGTGGCAAAGAATAGCTAGATGATTTTTTTCCACCCAATCCTATCACATTCAAGAAGATAAGTGAACGGGAGATTGTTTTACATGTAGGAAAAAAATGGAGGTGTTTAGAAGCAAGAGTAATTATCATCAGTCACAGATAGTTGAGAACAGCTTTACCTAAAACATTCCATTTTCCCTGGATTGTTTCTAAAGGAAACATCTATGTCCAAGTTTCTAGAACTAGGCACGATTTCCCTTAGATGGACATCATTTGGTAGCAACAGGTAACTAGGAAATAGGCCACAGTGCTCTTGCAGCTGGGCATTAAAAATGAGACTGTAATGATAAAACCACGAGGATAACTTCTCAAGCAATAATTCTGAGTGATCTCAGTGGTGGAATTTAACTGATTGCATTTCGTTTATCAAATGTTGTACATCCTTTCTGAAAATTACAGCTAGGACGTGGAAATCACAGAGCTGATGAAAGAAGTTTGCCATTTGGGTTTGGAGGGGATCATAGACTTTGAGGGCCCACACTAATTCTCTCAGCCTACTAGGAAGCCATCTCATAAATATCAATTTCACAGTTCTAAAATGGTTAAATGACACCATGATAACCAGATTTAAAGAAAATGTTACAAGAGGGCCTTAAATGGTACCCTGGTGGCCTGGAAGAGTTAATGCAGTTTTCTTAAGTGCCCAATTCAGTTTTAGTTTGCAATGTACAGAGCAGGGAATGTGTCTCAATAACTCACTGATAGTTTCATCTAATATCAGTATATTAAGGGGAGATAAGATTTTTGAAGAAATCTATCATAGAGTAGCTCGCCATTCTGTGTAATTCACCTAAGCCAAAGAAAGGAAGATGGAGGATATTCATTTTATTTAATACATGAAGTGCTGCACAGTTCTAGAACTAAAAATAAAGCCAATTAATATTGTTAAAAGAAAAAGAAAGTTGAAGCCATTGCAAATGAAGCATTCTATGAAGAAATACTGAAATCATATTCTGTAAAGATTATCACCAATAGATATGAAAGAAGAAAGTATTAGTGCCCTTGAGGAGGAAGGCGCAAATGGCAACAGGGGTGAGAAAGGCAATGCATTATATTAATGTATTAAATTGCCAAATAAAAGAGCATTTCAAACCAAGAGAAGAGAGATTATTTACAGAGCCTGTATTGTTTTCTTCTGAAATAGAGTTGATATTTATGCATAGCCCTTTCTGGAAACAAATAATACCAAGTTCTTACAGCAGGTGGACATTAACTGGGTTTTATGTTTTGTTTACTATATAACAAATTTGTCCAAACTTAATTATTTTAAATGCAGTTTAATATTATAACATCAAATTACAAAATCCCTTTGAACATAAAAAGTGGCATAAAAACATAACAATGAAGTGATGATAAACATAAAAGAAACAGTTTTGAATCCGAGGTAGAAAACATCTCTGGCATCTACAAAGTGTTTGGCTGAATGAATAAATCATCCAATAGAAGCACAGTAATGTAGAAACAACATAGACTAGCCACCAGCCCGCCACTCATCTCTTTATCCTTTTCTTTTCTTTTTTTCATTCAAAAATTTACACTTTCTCCCCTTATCCCAGTCTCCCCAGCTCCACTCTCCCACTCCTCCCGCCCCCCCCCCTGCTCTCCCACTGCCCCTCCTCCCTCCTCCTGCTTCCTTAAGAGAGGGCAGAGTAGCCTGCAGTGTGGAAAGTCCAAGACCCTCCCCCCTCCATCCTGGCCCAAGAAGGTGTGCATCCAAATAGACTGGGTTCCCAAAAAGCCTAATCATGCAGAGAGGATAGGTCACAGTGTTATTATTGATGGCTACT
>JAQHUG010000505.1:615422-666481 GCA_028555095.1 Dicrostonyx torquatus | reverse complement strand
ATAAACAAAGGACATTAAGCTTATAGCTCACAAGCCTAGAGAAGCCAAATAGCAAGGTGAACCCAAGAAAAACATATATAGATTCTCCTGGAAAGTGGAAGCACACAAGATTGCCAAGCAAAAATTAGAATCACAGGATGGGGGAGGGGGGTCGAGGTAGGGGTGGGGGTGCATTTGGGCAAAAGGGAGGGGGGAGGGAGAAGGGAAGAACTGGGGAGAGCTTGGGATAGTGGGAGGATGGAGATGGAGTATAAAGTATCTGAACCAAACTGATAATATCTTATAAATGGAAAAACCATGGCAATGATGAAAACATTCATGATTCCTGGGTTCGCATTGGGAAATGGAGGGAAAAATGTTAGTGCATGGATTTGTTTAGGGTAGTGAATCCCTTTGGGATTGTTCTAATGGCTGAGAATGTGTAGCCCTGGGTACACAACATCAGTTATGGCCCCTAATGTAAGCTATGTGTCCTTGTGGGAACACTGATGACAATAATTTACCACCATTATTTGGGTAGTTGTTTATGGGGAGTTTGTGTATGGATGAGGGGAACTCTGCCCTATTTTTCAATTTTCCAATAATAAAGTTTAATTTAAAAAAAAGCATGTATAATCTGTCTAATATTTTGATGGGATGGTCAATTAAACTAATCTTATAAGATGTTAAAGCTGTGAACTGCAATAAAGTTCAATAATATAAAATACAATGTTAAAGAAACACACATTAGTCCTTACAGATTCATCATTAGGATCACAGTAGGAAATTAATAGTTCCTTTAGAGTGAATTTTCCACAGCGAAACCTTAGAAACTTCAGGTCATTAATAAAAGAAGGACAGAATTAAAGCATAAAGCAGGTTTGTCACTGTTGCAAGAAATAGAGCAGAGCTTGAAGAAACCATAAACTGACATTTGAGACAACCTTTGCAATCAGAGCTTCAAGTAGGGGAAATACTTACTTTCTACTAAGTAGTGCATTGATAGGAAGAGGAAGCAATACACCTGAGTTATTTCTCATTTATTATTCTGCTTTACTTCAATTCAGCAGTTTTATTTAAAGCTTGAAACTATTCTTGGAAACATAAATTATTCTGTTAAAAGGAAATGTTCTAGCATGTCACAACTACTTGGTAATTCCTACTGGGATCTTTCAGCACTTTCTTTTTTCTTCCTATTTTCTTTGTTTTATGTTTGTTTGTTTTTGTTCTAGTACAGACTCATCCAAGATTGTAATTTGTCTATTTTTTTCAAGGATAGATTAAGTTAGTTGATAGTTTAGAGGAGAAAATATGAAATCTCTGGAATTAGCTCAGAAGATGCAATTCTCTAGTCTTCAACTTATGTCTCCTCTTAAAATCAACATGGACAGAGAAAATGCCTAAGTTCATTGTATGGTTCTTTCTGTCATGCTTGTTTATTGAACAATTGTTGTGTGCCGGATGGTATTCTGGGATATAAAGTTACACAATAGAAAAATGCTTTTGCTCTCATGACAGCAAGAGATAAACATTAGTCAATAATAATTTGCAATGATATGGATGAGGAAAGGGTGATGAATGAGGAAGTACTGTGTCTGATAACTTGTGAAAGTCAGGAACCCTTGGGATGTGAGAAGCAACAAAGATAGAGAGTTTAGGACTAGAAGAGGCACCTGTCACCTCTGTCAGAAATATTTACTTAAATATGATGCCATAGAGGAATGAACCTACTGTCAACAACAACTCTGAAGAACAGAGCAATTGTGTATGGAAGAGTCATGAGTAAAGTTGCATTAAATCTGTACTTCAATCCCAAATTATTAAGTTGGCTCTGTCATGGATATAAAGTCATGAGTGTGTCTTTTAAAAATATTTTTCTAACCACATTTTAAACAATCTCATATAATAGAAATATTTTGTATAAAAGTAAAATAAGAAATTAAAAAGAAAAAAGTTAAATGAATAGACAACTTGCCTCATCATATTTAAACAAATAGATTTTATTTTGTCTTTTGTTCTAATTGGACATTGAGAATCTTAGTTTTCATTAATACAAATGGATTTTTTAAAAAATATAACCTTTTGTGGATTCTTTTTTACAACATACTGTGCTTGGCACAGAGTGTGACCTTCTGAGGGAAAGGGTGCTAAGGCCTCAGTGGGCCCTCTTGACCAGTTCGAATGCTCATTATCAGTCCAATTATCCCCTGATAATTGGCTGCCTTTAGGAAGAATAGGCTAGAATGACTTCACTCAGCACCAACATATTCTCAGTGCCCTGTTCACTAATTCTAAACTTCCTAGCATTTCTTTAAATAAGGAAAGAATCTGAGTCTAGCTGCTCACACATTCTATTTGCTTAACAGTTAAGTTCCTATGAATACTGAAAGGCCACTCTATTGGGATTCAGGGACTTCTTCTTGTATTAAATTTTACACTCTAAATTCACCACAAAGTATGGTATTCTCATTTTGTCTTATAAAACACTGTCAAAAAAAAAAGAGGAAAAATGTCTCCCTTGATGGTCATTGTGGAATTTACTCATAGGATAACACCCTTGAAAATGAGGGACTTGACTTGCTATTGCTAACCAGCATTTCAACACATCTAGCCAGCTGGCAGATGTCCAAATGAGTCCAGGGAATGGCCAAGGAGAGAACTAGTGATGGAATTTTTCAGAGTATAGGGTATTTGCTTTTGTGTGTTTCTAGAAATAATTAGGCGGAATTAGGTCCATGTTCATCGGGAATGGTGCTTTAGGTTTTCAATTTGAGATTCAAATTTTTCTAAGTCTAGTGTTCCAGCCAACTTGTTAGTAGGATAAGGATGTTTGTGTTCTTTATGTCTCCTCTCTTTAGAGCTGTATAAATTTGTCCATTTAATAAATAGTTCACACACTGGACAGAAACCAAGTGGACAAACTGTACTCACTAACCCTTTAATACTTGGCTCCATTGTATGGTGACCCAGCCCATTATTAGATAATGAAAGAGTGTATGAGAAAGTGGGAGATTATTTATGATGGAAACAAAATGAAACTAATGGGACAAGATTTGAAAGCCGTGATGCATGAAAGGTGCTGTGCAGGCAGTGCTGGCACCATGACAAATAGAGATAAAGGCTCAGTGGGAAGCAACAGTGTGAACACGACTATGAAGAAGAAAGAATGGATTTCCTGAATGAATCCTTGCCATCTGGTGTTTGTTTAATACACAATGAAGGTCAAATGGCTACTGATCCTTTTCTCTATAGTCCAGTGACTACAAGAATGAGGGGAATCAATGAGTTTATCGATAGGTCTGGAAATGACTCGCCATATGATCTGACTGAGTCAATAAAATGCAATAAAACTTGTTGCTATTCTTAAATGTGGTTCAGATCTTTCATGACAGTACATTCAGGCTTCTGGTTGTTTGGCTTTGTTTTTGTGTTTTGTTTTGCCCATTGCTGAATAAATAATGATAGGTGATACCTTTTTAAAAAAAATGTGGCATAAATTATTCAACATTATGTGTATGCATGGTTCCAAGGAAAGTTTAGAAAAAAATTATATGTTCTGCTGATTTTTAAATAGATCTGTTAACCTTTCGTTTTTGTTAAAATGTGATAGATTAAAGTAAAATTCTCCACAGTGCCTTTTTTATGCCATTGATCATATATTTAGTTTATATAATTATTCCTGAGGGATACTTTACCTTTTGGTAGAATGTGTTTGCTAAGCATTAGATATAAATAGCATATGCTTTGGGTAGTCATATGTAAGTGGGCCATGTCCGCTTATGTGGCATTCGCTATTTTAAAGGTTGAGCCAACAATGCTCTTCCACAATGTGATCCTGGATCTTACCCTATACTGATAAAGTTGCAGGGTTTTCTGTTGAGTTATTTTCCAAAGACTAAAATAAAGATACTTTTCTCACATTAATATTTCTCAGCTGCCATGAAAACAGGGATAGGAGAAGCCAAAAATAGAGGAGCCAGCTGTGGGAGGCTGCTTTATTTTTTTCCAGGACAACTCAGAAACTCAAATTCATTTCATAAGAAGAGCATTAATGCAAATACTGTTCCATGTGCCTCCGCTGCATGCTGCTGCTTTTAGGCCTTGACACTGTGAATGTCAGTTCAGCCAGGATACATGGAATGCTATCTGAAATAAAGGTACTAGAACTATAAAATCTATCATGAACATAGACACATTCAATATTCTTTAAGTCTTCTCATTTTGAAAGTACTCTTTACTGATGCTACCTAATTAAAACAGAAGTGAGTTGACTGTGGGGGAAGGACCTCTGTTTCCTCTAGTATACTCACTCTCTTTGATTCTAAGGTGCCAAACATTTTGTTGGTGTTTTGACTTTTTCCTCCCTGTATGTCAAAGTATTACATGTTCCCATGGCTACGTGTTTTAAAAGTACTCATCATTGTGCCAGAGACACTGACTTTATAGATTGGCCTCTTTTCTTGTTCTTTTCACCCTTTCTTTATACAATTTAGATAATAATTTAAAAAGGATTTCATAACTTGCTGTTTATGCCTTAACATTTAATTTAAGGGTTTTATGTCTGTGGGGTTTCTCACGACCTTTTCTGTTAATCTGATGCACTACATGATTTTGCTGTCATCTCTATTTTTCATGATATGCTAGTAATAGTTGTTTAGCTGTTACATGGTTTTATTCTCCTGCTGAAAGACCCTGAAATAGTAACTTAGTTATATTTTTTGTAGTATGAAAATATTTTGCAATATAAAATGTCTCCATTGTTTACGCTAAAGACAAGAGTAGTTATTCCCCCCAAAATTAAAAATTGATTATCTACAAAGGATATTAAGTCAAATTGTTAACACAACAGAAACATAAAATAGTTACAAGTACTCAGAAAGAATTTGAATGAAAGGGCCTAAAGGCCCTTGACACTTCAAGAGACTAATATTCAGATTGATTGACAAATTGATAAGCTACATATTGGTTTTCATGTCCTAAAGTAAAATCACAGTGAAAGTATATGGCTCATTACTTCATAGAAAGTGAAGTTAGTTCTTTGGCCAACTTATTTTTGTTTAGAAAGTTACTACGTCCTCTGAGGCTATTTGTAGCCCATCTATGTAGATTGATAAGCCAACAGGCTATGGCCATTTTGCTTATGATTTCAGTTAATTTAGAAGATAACTGGAATCAACTGGGGCTTTCACATCATGAGTATGGAGAAGACTCCAGATTGCTTGCCTTGGATTTTTCTCAAGGTGAGAGATAGAAACATCATAGTGTGGTAACTGTTAGTATATTTTTTGTTATCAACCAAGAGCTTTACTTCTTAGCGCATACTTATTCAAAAGTTGGTATATACCCAGATGCAGCTTTACATTCAAACTTCAAATTAAAAAGAATAAAGCAAATTTGGAATTTTCTCAGCCTTAATAGTTGCCACCATATATAATTATATTCAAATCTATGAATTTTAACTATGTGGTATTTTTCTCTTGTTTTTTTATTTTTTGAAGCAAAAAACATGAATACACAATGTTTTAAGATAAAGATATTGAAGTTATGAAAATAAGCAGTCATTTTCAGTATAGAAAATATTATGTCTCGACTATCTTTGTTTGTTATTTTTGAGAATGTAATTCATTATATGTTTATCTATTTTTATACTATTTTTGATTTTCTAACACTGACATTAAAACATTAACACAGGGACTGGAAAGATGGCTCTCTGGCTAATACCAGATGGACAGTGGTTTGATTCCTAGCTCCAAACCATCTGAAGTTCAGTTTTAGTGAATCTAATTCTCTCCTCCTGCTTCCACAAGCACTAGATGAGGCTACGGAGCATAGTGCAAGCAAAACACTCATATCTTAATAAAATTAACTTTAAAAATTAGAAAAAACTACTCACCCCTTATTTGATATTAAGCTATTTTTTCACAAATATTTTCTTGAATTATAATTATTATTATTATTATATTGTTGAAACACCCTATGTTCTATGGATGGCATAACCCCATAGTCATAGTCATTTATAATATCTTCTTCTCAGAAATAGCTTCCCATATACCTCCACTATTGTGGTTCTAGGGAAAGATAAGCCTAATTGTCAGTGTTAAATACACTGAAATGACCAAAATTTCACACTGTAGCAGGTATAGAAGAAAGGTGCTTGATATTTGCTTCTGAGTTTGACTTTTTAAAATTCCAACACATGATTTTACAAGCCCAATGCACAGACATCTTTGTCCAGAGCTAATGGACTAGTATTTCATATTGACAAATAACCAAGGTAATTGATTCCATCTTAGAGTATCATGGATTTGAATTAGTTTCACTCTATGCCTCCTGCATGAAATACTTAGGATATTTTCTCAAAACATTTTTTATGTAAGATACATCAAAGCTGCAGTTGGTAGAGTGTTTTGTTATCATTGTCACTGCCATTACAACACCTGGATTACTCCCAATGTTTAAAGAGCCATGGCTTTGTTTCTTCTAGGAATTTATCTATAGAATCTCATCGAGTAAGTGCTTGTGGGTGAATCTATGGTTGGAAAAGGAAAGATTGTTGACGTAGGTAATAAGGCCATTGTGGTCAAGGCTATGCTTTTGTGGTGGTTAGCTTTACATCAACTCGATAGAAGCTATAGTCATCTTAGAGAAGGGAACCTTGATTGAGAAAATGCCTTCAAAATTCAGGTTGTCAGCAAGCCTCTAGACGATTTTCTTAGTTTGTGATTATTGGAGAGAGCTCAGCCATTTTGGGTTATAACACCTCTGGGCTGGTTGTCCTGGGTTCTATAAGAAGGCAAACTGAGCCAGCCATTCAGAGCAAGGCAGTAAATAGCACTCCTCCATGGCTTCTGCACCAGCTCTTGCCTCCAGGTTCCTACCCTGTCTTGACTTCTTTTTATGACGAACAGTGATAATGAAGTGTAAGCTAAATAAAACCTTTCTTCATCAAGTTGCTTTGGTCATAGTGTTTCTATTATTATTCTATTATTTCTATTATTGTATTAGCAACGTAACTGAGACAACTTTTAAGTATTGATAAGGCCATGCATCAATATTATTTTACACTCAAATATATACAAACTATATCAGCAGGAAATGGTAAAGTTTAACAATTGTGGAGTATTTATTCATTTCTTTTAAGTTTATTATACCAGAAAATAGATGGGTTGGCTATATAGTTGGCTCTGTGAATAAAGTTCTTACTATGCAGAATGAGTACCTAAAATTCATACCTGGCACTTACGTAGGAAGCCTGCATAGCACACTTGTAATTTCAAGTTTGGTATGTACACGCAAGAGGATACTTGAAACTTTCCTCCCTGCAATCCCAGTACATCTATAAATGACAGGGTTAGTGTGAGACTCTGACTCAAAATAGAGATTGAAAAGTGACCTAGAAGGAGAGTGACCACACATGTTTATGTATACAAGTAGATAGGAAATAATTGTGAATTGTGCACACCAAGACAAAATAAAACCTCTGTTTATGTGCTGAGTATATATTATTTAACTTTAAATTGTTACAAAACTGACCGTTTAAGATAAACTATATAATGATTTAGATATAAATTAGAGTTTATTTATAGTGGTACACTTTATAATATTCTGCTAGACAATAAATTGAAAACTTAAGTTCTCACTTGAAAATAGCTTAACTCAGTTTTGGACAGAATATTTTAAAGGTTTTATCAAAGGGGATGACATGTCTAATTTTGAGTCAAGATTTAAAAAAAGATTATTTCTCTCTGAAATATTTATGTACTTAATATCTATCATCTATCCACCTATTATTTATATATCTCTCTATCTATCTATGACGTATCTACTATCTATCTACTTATCTAAAAGCTTGTGTCCTTTGTTTGGCTACTGTTTGTTTGACTAAGGTCCAACTAAGGGGCAATCAGTAAACAAGGAGATGAAAACTCTAACAGCACAAAGAGTTTGCATAGGAAGATGGCTGAAGAGGATCAGACAATTAACCCCAAGAAGTTAGGTTCAGTGCTTCTCTGGAAGGATTAGGGAGATAAATTGAGGTCATTTCTCTTGTATAGAAGAAGACAGAAAGGTCAACAACTAAGAATCACAGACAAGGAAAGGATGAACAAAACCCATGGTGCTTCTCTTCATTTCCTGCTCTATGACAAAGGTCAAAATGATTCTACTCTCTGAACTTTGAGAAAAATCTTTCTGTGCAGGGACAGATCCCACAGCTTCATTCACTGAACTTCCTTCAAATAGCAGTACATATTTAAAAGCAGCTCTCTAAATATCCAGTCCTTGGCTCCATGCTGAGCATGTCCCAGCCAAGCAAAAGCCCTGAAAAATAATTCCGAGTCATCTGCTAGACCAAAACTATGCTGAGCTATGGCCATTTGACACTCAGTCTTCAGGCTTCGTATTGTCAAAAATGGGTGTCAAATTACAACCATCAAGACATACAAGCACACACAGTCAAAAGTAATATCATCTAGTATTTTCTATAAACATAAATTTGGGGAAATAAATGGTTATTTTCTAGTTTTTATAACCATTTTACCTACAATGTCATGGTTGTGACTTTTGGTTACAAAAAATGTGTAGACTACTTGAGTTATAGACCAATTCTCATTTTATTCTGTTCTTTAATGCACGTGGTCTTTAAAGACTTGAGTATAGATAAGATCTGTCCATGGAAAATCCAGCTAATGCTCTTAACTCTGATGAGGTATGTGTCTACTATCTTATAATAAAGTTAATTCCCTTGCTCTCATGGCCAAACACTTATGAATATATGTGTATGTTTATGCATGTATATAGACAGACACATAGACCATTTTGTATTTGATAATGCCAAAGTTTATAGTTTCTAATGTGCATTAAAAGAAATCAGTGGGGGCTATGTAGTACTCAGTAACACAAGTAGAGGTCTCGTTATTTACATGAGAGTGAATATTATAAGAGACTGGGTGATTGACTTCTGCACATACCTACACGTTTGCTTCTCATATTTCTTCCTTGTATTTTAGACAGCACAACATTCTGGAATTGTTACAATACTTTTCTCAAATATTACAGAATTGAAGAAACAGAACTGGAGGATAAAACAATATTTTTCTTCTCAAATCAGAATGGAACTTAAGCTTATAATTTAACATATATTACAAGTCAGGCATGATGACATTTGCTTGTAATCCCTCACTAAGCAAGGTGAGGCAGAAGGAGGGAGAGTTCAGGACCAATCCAGTCCACACACTGGGGCCTTGTCACAAAATGAAACTGAGAGGAGCATAACAAAGCAAAAATAAAAATAAAAGAGTCTGCGAATGGACGTGGACATATTTGATCAGGTTTCTTTTCTGTTTTCTTTGAAAGCAATGGAAATTAATTTAAAATAGTTCATCATTTTTCACCCAACAAGTTCTATTACTTCAATTTCAGAAATGAGCTCAACTAGAATTCCTCTTTGACCGTATGACTAAGACATTGACTTCACTGTGATGCTCTATGGAGGAGAAAAAGTGTGGATGAGTCAGAAAAAGTTTTGATGAAAGCCTGATGAGGTTCCACTTGTGATTCACTTGTGACTTTCTTTCCTCCACACTTTAGGTATTTCATCGCCCCTCTCTGACAGCGAGAAATGCTGGGCTGAGAGGATGACTTCATTCTTCCCCCTTGTGCAAAAGACCCACTCAAGGAGTCTGCTGTTTGGCCTAACAGGGTTTTTTCCACCTTGCTTTAAAAGATAATATAAGAGGGTTTTGCTGGATCTTGAGGTAGGTTGACCTCCCAAGGGAAATGGAAGGAGGGGCAGAAGTGAAATTTTTGAATGGTATCATTTATAAAGCAATAAAAAAATCTACAGTTTCAACTCTTTGATTTTTTTTTCAAAGGTATCTCTGAGATTGATGTAGTCAGATAAGATTAGCAATTTCCACTTCTGATGTTCCTGAGGTAATTTAAGTGCTGAGGACATTTCTGTGTACAGAGCAACCTCCATCTTCTCTCCTCCAACATTGGTAGCTCAGTTTTCTAGTGCTGATGGGAAATTCCGATTTATTGGTGTGTCTGGTGACGGTGGGGAGCAATATATGAAAATCTTTTTTAAATCAATGAGCATTTTCTCCTATTTCCAGTTCTCATATTTTGAAACATGATTTTGCCAGTTCCGAAGTAAACGGTCTAATTTTCCTTTTCCAGTAGCATCTGTCCCATTAAAAATGATAAATGTTTCCTTACTTGGAAAAATACGAGAGTAAACAACTAGGATGGATTTCTTTCTTGATTTAAATTCTATATAATATGATTATAATATGAAAATGTTACATTTAAGAGTGTCAGGAGGAAAAAACATATTTGGCAAGCATTAAAGTTCTTTTACAAATTCTGAGACTGTATTTGCATTACAAATAATATAAATTAGAAAGATGATAAAATTGCTGGTTCAGTAGTCAGGTCATATTAACAATTTATAAAAGATTTAAACTTAGAAAAGCCAAATATTTGTATTTAAATCTCATAATTATTCATTCTATTGTGTAATATGTTGAATACATTTTCTATTTTATAGTGATATCACTCTAGAACATATGAAACTATGAAACAGAAAAAACAACTGTCGTTTTAATGTCAGAAATGTTCCTAAGAAATACAAACTAAAGGGAAAATATGAGTGAGCATTATTTATCTGCTATGTAATGGTACTTCTCAGTTATAATCATTGTGATGACACAAAGTCCTACCTCCCCCCAAATAAATGAAGTGTGAGTGGTATTAAAAGTCTTCTGATAGTTGATACAGAAATATGTAAATCAGCTAAATTCAAGTGTATGCTAATTGGGCAACACACCACCTATTTAACCAACAATAAGCATTCCACGCTTTCTGAAAGAAAATGGGTGGTTGTGTAGGTGTAATCGCATCCCTAAATTAATTTTCCAATAATAGACAACCTCTAACAAACAGAAACTTGGAAAAAATAAACAAGCATAAGGGCAGAGGAATATTTTGTGTGTGATTTTAATAAGTATTATGTCTTTTGTATTTAGAGGCTGTGGAATTTCATCAACCACACAGAGCAAAACAAAAGTAAACTTTGACTAAGGTTTCCTACGCATAGTCAGCTTTAGCATCTCTACAAATAATTCCTTCTCTTTTAAATGATTAACCACACCATTAGAATATCTACTGTGTATATCTTTTTAAAATAAGATTCTATTTTTTTCTCCAGGGTCATCATCAATAATAGAAGTATGGAAGATACTGACTATCATAGTGTTGACTAAATTTGCATGCAAACTGACATATGTATCAATGTGTGTGTGTTATTTTCCCAAAGTCTTATCAGACTAAGATAAAATTTCCATCAGTAAATTATAAATAAAATAATAAAATATTGAGACATATACAGAGAGATGAGAATAAATAATAGTATGGTGTACTGATATGAATACTGTTATTATGGCCTACCCATAAATTCTCAGGATTTAAGGATTATTGGGATGTTTTAATAAAATCCTCTCAAAGTATGTTAAGGTAGCTATAACTAAGCTGCTGCCTACTGTCGTATCACTGCCTATATCTAGTGTTGTAAAGTCATAGTTCTAACTTTTATGCAGTGAGTAGAGCATTCAAATGGAAATAGAAACACATACATAACATTTAAATATGTATGGTTTCCAAGATATTTCTAAAACAATGAGTGTAATTGATAAAGCATTAGATGGCTCTCAATTTTCTCAATTTTCAAAGTTTTATCAAAAGAATATTATAGATGTTAAAGAATAGAAAAAATGTCTAAATTGTCTACACTTCATTACTCACAAAATATATGATGATGTTTCTACAATTTTTCCCTATGGGTTGAGCCCTGTGTGCTGTTAGATATTTTCATGTTTTAGTCCATACAGTGGAGTCCAAGAGAAAATATGGTATAGCACCATGAATGTGAATCGCTGAAAACAAGTGGAAGGGGTTACAAAAAAGTTTTTGCAGAGTTAGAATTGTTAAAAATTTCATTTTCTTGTCTCCTACTTGTGTCTTTGATTACATCTTTGCTATTTTACATGCTGCTGAGTGTGGTATTCCTAACTTGTTATATATACAATACTTCAAGAAGAACATTAGTGCTTTTGTCCACATCATATCTACTAACATCAACCTTATTAATATATATATAATATTAACTTTGTTAATATCGAAGTTCACTTACATCTTTATTAATATTAATGTCTATTCAGTCATAAGAAAGCTCACTAAAATACCAAGATTATAAATAGTGTAATAAGAAATGTAGACCCCAGTTACATAGCATTGTAAAATTTTCCTCCTTTTTCTGTAGACATACCTGGTACTCAAAAAAAAAAAATTCAAAAAACGAAATGTTTGTAATTGGTAATTAATGAGCTAGCTAGCATCATACGAACACTGGAAAACATCAAGCCAGTTCTGAATTATACTAGCATTTTGACAAGTAGACGGAAGAATGCATTTACTTTCATATTACTTCAATATCAAGGGCAAATTGGTTGGCATATGATACAACACATGTTAATTCCAGGCATTTCTTCTTCCGTCCAACTCAGAAATTTCCCAGAAACTGGAGGCCTGAGGGTGCTGAAATAGTTCCTTGCGCAGTTAGCCCTTCTCGCGCTGTCCTCATGCGTTCCTGCTTAGGGAAGAAATAGCTTTCTTTTTAGGAGGTGTGAGAAAATAAAGATTTAGCCAAACATATATTAGAAATTGATTTTTTTTTGTTTAGTTCCAGGAACTTATGAGGATCTCATAGATTATTTTTAATACGCTTTAATGTATTGATTTAAGAACAAAATATTGTCGCGTTATGTAGTATTCTTAGGTTAAGTCTGAATAAAACAGTCTTTTTTTTTATTATCACACAAATAGTGTTAACGGAGGGTAATTAGTGAATAGTAGCAAAGAAGCCCTCTGTCTTGAGAGGTTATGCCTAAGCCTCTTGAAGATTCCCCATGTAAACAAGGGAGGCAGTTTCACTCACTATCCCTTCTTTGTTTACTCTGAGAAAGGTTCAAATTATTTAACGAGGGGATTACACATACTTCAACTCCATTGAAAAAGATTAATTGATATTTTCCTGTTGGAGGCTTCTCCATTTACATTTGGCTTCCCCTTTCCTATTGTTGTGGATGCTGTGATCAACAGGGCAAAGTTGCTTAGAGGTTATCCAAATTTCACAGTTTATCAGTACTCAAACTAATTATATTTTTCCTTAGTAATACACATTTAGTTCCAAGAGCTGTTAACTTGCTTGAAGAGGCTGTTTTAAACCTCAGTTGTCAGAACAGAAAAAAATTATGATGAAAATCTGGATATTTTGGACAATATTACTAACCGTATTATAGATGAAGTAGAGCATCGACTCAAAATGAATTATTAGTACGTAGAGCCAAATTTCTCTGAAAACCTAAAAATACAGTATTTCCCACCATAATATATATAGAAGATTGTGAAATATAATTTCAACATCATACCGTCTTCTTGGTAACGCAATATAAAAAAACAAGACCTACCATTTTGAGATACAATTCTGTGATAGAAATCTTTATAAAAATTTCCCCCAAAAATGTGTGTATTATGGACATATGGCTGCATATTTGGATAACACCATTTGCATTTTTCAAACTTGCAATATTTTTAAGGCACTAGCTTGGCTTTTGCCGTCAGAATGGCAAACTGCTAGTATATTCATCTAAAATTCTTTGCTTAACTCTTTGTCACTTTAAGATTTTACATAATGCTAGAATTTTCACCTCTCCTTTTTAATCTAATATGCTAGAGACAGTAAAATAAGAAAGGCCTTTCAAACCACAGTGTTTAATAATAGAAGGAGAGGCATGTCTTACCATGAAAAAGGGGGGGGGGATTGTGTCAAAATCCAACCTTCGAAAAGAGCTTTGAAAAATTACTGGGGGTTAGGGAATGTAATAAAATGGTTTTACTTAAGATTCATTCCTTCTAAGAATTTGCTGTTTTTGTAATTTTCTTTAGGTTTTGCAATAAGCAGTTTTAACTCCTGAACATTTGAAAGTGACAGCCTGGAATATAGAACACCAAAGAAAAGGGAGGTACCTTAAGAAGGAAATGCAGATGAGAACAGTGCTGATGGTGGTCAGAGACAGAGACTTGATTTCAAGGGAAGTGAAACTAGATTTGCTGCATGCTTTATAGCGTGCATCTTATATTTCTTTATGACATAATTTGTTGCTAAAAAATGTAACATATTTTGTACATGGCTTTGCCACATCATTGTCAGACATGCTTATTCTCCTATCTTCTTTATACAAAGCAATCTTATTTATAGGCATAAAATGTCACTTACGGTTGAATAATTTACCTGTCTTATATAAATTGCACACATATCTAAAATTTCAAAATCAAAGGAACATGTTTTGACTTGATTAAATTTCATGAGTTATACCCTCAAATTGTCATTCCTAATAATTTCTAAATTTTCAGATAATCCTTGTAAAGTCCATATTCTATCTTCTATATATGTTAAAAATATGCACCACTTTAAATTTTGCAATATTGTCCATATATTTGGACATATTGCAGACATATTTGGACATATTGTGGACATATTTGAATATTTCAGCTTTTCTCTTAATTGACATACTATATGGCTACTTATATTCCCAAGCCACTTCAATCTGCTTCCTTGAAATCATGTTTTTGCAATGTGTTTATCTAATTATTACTTATTTATTAATTTTAGCCGAAGTATTTAATTAATTAGCATCTGATGCACAGAAATACCACCGCACATATTATGCCCCTGAATAGGTATAAATTTCTTTGGTCTGAATGCTGGCAAATGCAGTTAAACTTATTGATTTGGCTGAGTACATTAAAACAACACAACAAAAATATTTTACCACAAGGAAATGTAATATGACCACTGTATCAGCTATTTTATCCTTCAGCACCTAAATGCTAGCCTGACATTGGGCACATCGATCCTTTACAATACAATACTCATACTATCACAAATATGATGCTATCATTTCCCATCTTGGCTAGTGATGTTAAGTGATTAGAGGAGAAGTGTAAGAAAAGGAAGCACTTTGAAAGATAGCCTCCTTACTGTCCTATGAAACACAGGACTGGGGGAACGTGGAACTGCATTAATGACTTAACTGGTGTGATGTAATCTGCTCTGCATGACTAAATATTGATACATAATGAGCACTAACCTCTTAAATATGAAGTGGCTCATATACATTCAGTTTCTGTAGCTGGCTTGGTTCTGAGAGCTAATTAATAATTTTTAAATATGTCAGTAAACTCCTTTATGGACTATTTCTTAAACCACTCAATAAGGATATTTATTATTGAACGTGTGACAAACAAAGATGCCAGGTCTTGGGGTAGTGATGCTGATGTAAGAGAGTCTAGACCCAGCCTAGTTTTTTACTGTTTCCTACAAATATGGTCTCTTCACAAGAAATGTGAAAGAAAATAAGGTCAAAACAGAATTATAAAACATATGTTTCCAGTTGGTTGGGCCCCAGGAAGTCTTCCTTCCAGGGTTACATTACTATGAAATAACATAAAAACACAAGCCATCACTGGAAGGTGATAAACATGATCAGATTTTAATAATCAATTTTTAATTGTACTTACTTCAACTATTAAAAGGCATAACTTAAATAGAAGGAATGTAAGACTTAAACAAAGCAGAAGACAGCTGTCCAGAAATTAGCAATTGCTAAAGCACACAGATTGTGATTAAACTTTAATGTGGCTCCTAAGAAATGATTCTTGCTTATCAGAAAGGAAGAGTCATGGAGAAAATATTATTATTGATTTCGTCATTTTAAATGTAACTGATACTTTAAGTATTTTTTCTTGGTGTCATGTTTTAAAGTGTCTGCCTATAATGGAAAAATTACTCTAGAGAAAGTTTATTTAAATTCTTAGTCAAATTATAAATTGTTCTCCTGTACACTTCATGTCACATCTGTTTAAAACAACACACAATGCTCAATCCATTGAGCAAAACAAAAATACAACCATAGGATAGTGGGTAGTCAAATCATGCAAATTAAATGGTATTGAAAATAATATTTGTATTGATTTTTTCAAGGACCGTGGTCTTTGAAATTAATATACATTGATTATCTTTTATGTAATCTAAATGAACAGTACATCTAAGGGTCCATTGCAGTTATCATGGGCTTTTCAGAGTCAGTGAGTAAGTGGCTACTTTTTAAAACAGACAGAACATCACTTGTGTTGATTCTCTAGGTAAAATAGTAGCAATATCTCTAAGTAAAAGCTCCATTAAATATTTTTAATAATATTACCTATTTATAAATGAGAGATCATGAAGATCATTCTTTGTGCACCGGGGGACTAAAATCATTTAATAATGTCAAAGACCATGAAGTTAAAAAATACTCAGTTTTCTTCCATGGGCATTAATCTATGTTTGCTGCTGAAAAGTTGAGTTTAAACTTAGCCATAGAGCAATGTATATTTATTTATTGGTTCATTAAATGAATATTAAATGTTGGCTAAGTGTCAGTAGAGAAGGCAGATACCACTGTGCAAACATACACTAACAAGTCTTAGTAAGTTTGCATATATGAACTTGCATATGAGACATAAATAATGACATACATTTTTAAATGTGTAATAATAAGCAGATTATTAGTCAATGTAGAATTATCCAAATATCTATGTAATGCAATAACTCATTCTCATAGCAAATTTTTGTAATTATGAAAGTGCACCATTTAAGCAAGAAGGTTTTAGTGTAACTAAAACATATGGCTCAACCTTAATGAACACTGGTCTCTTGTAATATTAATAAGAAATTATCCAAAATACCTATATTTACCCTATTTGATCTTGTTTTCATTACCGAATTATTCTCCATTGTAGGGAATAAAAAACTTCTCAACCAGTAAACTACCTATTGCACATGCAGAACATACAAGTACTGATATAGATATAATGTAATGAAAATTTTTACTTATAACTAGTTATCACTAGAGTAACACTTAGGAAATGCAACTAATATAATGTAAGCAGTCTTACATGTGACATTAGTTAAGAAATGTTTATAATGAGCCAGGCAATGGTGGCACATGCCTTTAATCTCCGCACTCGGAACAGAGACAGGCAGACCTCTGTGAGTTTGAGACCAGCCCAATCTACAAGAGCTAGTTCCAGAAATACTAGGACTGTCACACAGAGAAATTTTGTCTCAAAAAACTGAAAAAATAAAGAAAATTGTTTATAAAAGTAACTTAACCTTCTATGGATGCATACAAACTTAAAAATAAAGCACCAGATTAAAAAAATCTATGCTTATTTATCTCAGACTTAATAACTTCTGAGCATTTAAAATTCATAAGATAAAAGTTCATCAATAATCAGACAGATTTTCACTATAAACATACTATTTGCATTCCTAGTTAGCTTAATCCAAAGCAATAATGTATTTAAAAGTGACACCAATTTTTAAACATTTCTTGCTAATTTTTTTTTTTTTTGTTAAGAGTGGAAGTGTATTTGTAAAACACTTAAGGAAATGTTCAACATCCTTAGTCATTAGAGAAATGCAAATCAAAACAACACTGAGATTCCATCGCACACCTGTAAGAATGGCCAAGATCAAAAACACTGATGACAATTTATGCTGGAGAGTTTGTGGGGAAAATGGAACACATCTGCATTGCTGGTGGGAATGCAAGCTGGCACAGTCCCTTTGGATATCAGTGTGGTGATTTCTCAGAAAATTAGGAAGCAACCTTCCTCAAGACCCAGTAATACCACTTTTGGGTGTATATCCAGAGGATGCTCACAAGGACATGTGTTCAACTATGTTCATAGCAGCATTGTTTGTCATAGACAGAACCTGGAAACAACCTAAATGCCCCTCGTATAAAGAATGGATAAGAAAAATGTGGTACATTTACACAATGGAATACTACACAGTAGGAAAAAAAATGACATCTTGAAATTTGTGGGCAAATGGATGGATCTAGAAAACATCATACTGAGTGCAGTAATCCAGACCCAGAAAGAAAATACTATTATGTACTCACTCATAGGTGGTTTTTAAACATAAAGCAAAGAAAACCAGCCCACAAATCACAACCCCAAAGAACTTAGACAACAATGAGGACACTAAGAGAGACTTACATAACGCTAATCTACATGGGACATGGTGGAAAAAGCCAAGATCTCCTGAGTAAATTGGGAGCATGGGGACCTTGGGGGAGGATTGAATGGGGGGAAGGGAAAGGCAGGGAGTGGAGCAGAGATAAAAAAGTAAAGCTTAATAAAAATCAATAAAAAAATAAAAAAAAGTGGAGGGGGAAATAGGGGAAGGAGGGGGAACAGTGGTTGGTATGTATAATGAATAAAAACTTTTAAATAAATAAAAAATATTAAAAAAAGAAAATAAAATAGTAGAAGAGTAACTAGAATAAAACTAATTATGAATCATGAAAAGAGTATCAAGTAGAAATAGCTTAAATTTTATTAACAGTAAATTAAAAGACATATTATGCATATTTTGTTTTTTGGCCATTTAATCTCCCACTGCCTTGAAAAAAATCTAAATTCTATTTGCAACAATCATCTCCTGTTGTGCCCCCAATATATTTCCTGTCTCTCTCCCACCCGATGTCTTTTCTTTACAGCCCATCAAATTCAGTTAGTGTCTGGCATATGTGCATGCTTGCTTGGTCATTCACCGAGGTATGACCAACCTACCAGTGGCCAATTCCACTGAAAACATAACTGAAGTTTTTCAGGGGCCATCAACTGCCTTTAATTCCTTAACTAGGAGTGGGACATCAAGAGACTTTACCCCAAAAGTAAATTTGTCTTCTAAGACAAATTATTTTATCAGGGCATATTGTTTGTGTCTGTTACATGTACCTGCAGGTTAGAGGACACATTTGGGAGTCTGTTGTCTCCTTGCATGCTTGTATACAGTCCTAAGATTGAACTCAAGCCACTAGGTTTGCACTGCAAGTTCTCTTACTCAAGAAGCCATCATATTGCCCCTAAAAGTGAATTCTTGATTAACATTATAAAATAGCATAAATACCTCAACTATTATGATATTAGAAATTTTGGATATTTTAGAATACATAGTTACATAGTGTGTGACTTAATTTGGTCGGATCTGGGAACTAATGGTTCTGCTTGGATTTGGCATTCTTTTTCCCAGTATTTCCAGTTCACCGCTGTTCAGTTGAAGATAATTTCTTGTTGGATTAACATTTTCCAAGTCATCTTTTTAATTTTTAAGATTTATATTTTTTTAATTGCATATGTGTCTGAGTGTGTGCAAGTGAGTGAATGCAGGTGCCTGGGGAAACATTGCATCCTTCCAGATGGTGGAGTTTCAGGAGATCATTAGCTGCATATTGTAGGTCCTGGGAGCCAAACTTGGGTCCTCTGCAAGAGCAGTATGTACTCTTTAGGCTGAACCACTTTGCCAGCCCTTTTCTAGACATAACAACATTCTATTCTTTTGCAAATTATAAATACTACATACAAAAATCTTCCTACAAACAAATTAATTCTGAAAAATACTTTACTTAAATGGTAGTATTCACTTAATTAAAATGAAGGCCAACTAAGCATCTATTAGACATATGCAAAGATCTCAGATATGTTCTGACTCTCTGTCCTATGTGGTGAGAAGGTGAGTGTGTCTGATTGCTGAATGGCATGGATCACTCAAGGACAGCAGTGAACCAGCTGGCCTGCTGCTGCCTAGAAACACTCCTGCACTGCAATTTATCTGCTGATGACTCCCTGGACTGAGAGTTGTAGTTTCTATAATGTTTATATTTATCATTTTATTGGCTTTCTTAGCAAGATCTCTTTCCAAACAGATTTATTAAAAATATTGGAGCCATGTTTCTCCATCACTTGTTGAACTCAGGATCTGAAAGCTTCCTGTACTAAAATGTAGAAACGTCTCAGTTCTTTCTGTTTTTTTTCAAGTGAGGCAGTCATTTTTACAGTCATTAAATTATACTTCGTTTTGCTACAGATTTATTTTAAAACAAGTACATACACATTTTATCTTAGTAGTAAGACACACTGTGAAGGAGCAGTGGATGATTTTTTGATGATTAACTTTAAAAAAGCACAAAATTCAGACAATGTATCTTTTGTTAAAGCAAACTTCAGTGAATTACAAACCCTTGTTAACAGCCTTTGAATTTAATGTTTCATTGCATAGATGTCTCTTCCTGTTCCTATCTGAGTTTAGTATTGGTAGGCGCAAGGACATGTTGACCTAACTACACAAGTAGCCTCTCCAGAATGAATCATATGATATGTCCTTTAGAACATGAAGTATGAGAGGCATAATGGACACATATGCTTGGAGGCATCATAACTGACTATTATTTCCTCCACAGTCATTGGTATGTTTATCTTAAGATAGTTATTGGTATATTTATTATAAAATTAAAGCCCACATTGCTGACCAAGATTTCAATACTGCCTGACTCCCACAGTTTTTAAGTCCCCCCAAAAATCACACAGAAGTCTACATTAATTATAAACTGATCAACCCAGTATCTCAGTCTTCTTATTAACTCATAACTTATATTAGCCCATTATCCTTGTCTGTGTTAGCTACATGGCTTGGTACCTTTTTTGGTGAGGCAGTCACATTTTTCTTGCTCTGTGTCTGTCTTTCTCTCTGTCTGGGTGACTACTGCAGACTAATTCTTTCCTGTTCCCAGGATTCTCCTGTTCTGATTGCCCTGCCTCTATTTCCTGCCTGGTAACCCCGCCTTAACTTCCTGCCTGGCTTCTGGTCAATTAGCATTTTATTAATATACAATTGACAGGGTACAGAGCATTGTACCACAGCCACCCTCTCCCTTTTTTTTCAAAGAAGAACTCTTAGTCCAATATTCTTTGTTTAGCTTTTCTCCTGACCATTATCCATAACAATTTGTAACCAACATTCTAAACAAAGGCAAACATCCATAAACCATTTTTTGGGAATGTGGGCATAGTAGGCTACTTCCTGCTGATTGGGGGCTCTGATAATCTTGCAGGGACCTAAGGAAAATTTAAGATTATGGTGAAGTCCTGACTGGAAAATTTTATGAGTTGATCATCTCAACGAGCTGTCCTGAGGCTGTTCTGGATGTAGATCTTAGACATCTGGGTCATCTACTCCTATCAGAGATTTTTCAGGGGGGGGCTTCCTTGATCAAACCTTATTCTTCTTAATCCAGAATGAATCCACAGTCTCCCACTTCCTGTGGGAAAAAAACAAACAAACAAAATATCTTCCCCAAAGTAACATATCTTTTGACTTAAATTTTGAAGTCAAAGCATTTTAAAAATATATACTTTGTGTTAATCCAGCAGCATTGTAATCAAATGTCTTTTAGCAGTTGTTGTTCCTTCTTTAGTCTTCAAGACATTTAAACTCAACACAATAACATAGCGTATCCAATCTTTACATGGCTTTATTTTAAACTCTATGTCTTTTATTTTTAATTTTAATTTTTTGGCATTTTGAGACAGAGTTTCTCTGTGTATCTTTGGCTGTCCTGGAACTCACTCTGTAGATCAGGCTGTTCTTGAACTCACAGAGGTCTGACTGCTTCTGCCTCCCAAGTGCTGGGATTAAAGGTGTGTGCCACCACATCTTTAACTCACAAAGATCCATCTGCCTCTGCTTTGCAAGTGTTGGGATTAAAGGTATATGCCACCACACCCACCTACTCTCTTTTTTTCTTTTCTTATTTTAAGGACTTTATCCTGTTTTCTCTCCCAAGCCTACATATATTTTTAAATACAGTGTAAACCACTTAGAAGTTTTCTTCATCTTTGAATCTATCTTTATTGCATATCTCTTTTTCTGATCACATGAATCTTTATTTTGCTAAGTGATATGGCTATGATTAAAGCTGTGTCTTTGATGGCTAGATCTAGCCCATTCCTTAGCTTTTTTCTGAGAGTCTAGCCTCATGGCAGAGGTACTGTCCGGAGCCATATTTATTGCCACAACCATATGGTGTATCAAGGTCCCTGCCACCACCAAAAAGTATGCAGTCAGGTTTTCATCAACACCATTTAAGTGTTTCGGGGCAGAACCTCTTATAAGAGCTGCAAAGTTTTGCAGATAAAGCTGAGTTAGGAAGTCTCTCTTAAAAGAGAGCACTTGCCTCCTGCAAGCAGAGCACACCTGAGAAAGTGCTACTATCAAGAAACTGTGCTTAACTCTATTCTTTTCTATCTAGAATAACTTCCCAAGCTTTCTCAGGTTTTTAAGTGAATTTGGTCAGTCCCACATTGGCACATCATTTGCTGACCAAGGTTTTTACCCTGCCCAGTTCCCGCAGTCATTAAGTCCCAAAGAAATCAAACTGTGGTCTAATTATAAACTGATTGGTCTAGTATCTCAGTCTTCTTATTAACTCTTATAATTTATATTAGCCCATTATTCTTGTCTGTGTTAACCACGTGGCTTGGTACCTTTTTCAGTGAGGCAGTCACATATTCTTGCTCTGTGTCTGGTTTCCTCTCTGTCTGGGTGATGACTGCAGACTGACTCTTTCCTGTTCCTAGGATTCTCCTGTTCTGATTGCCCAACCTCTACTTCCTACCTAGTCTTTCTGTCTCTACTTCCTGCCTGGCTACTGGTCAATCAGCATTTTATTAAAATACAATTGACAGGATACTATTCATAGTCCCACATTACCATATAAATTATGAGACTTTACTACTCATTATAGCATTAAATATATTTGAACAGCTTCTATATAGAACATAATGTCCCGCCACTAATTAATTTTATGTTCAAAACTTTAAAATTTTCCTAGTGCTAAAATTTCAGAATGGATGAAAGAGAGGGACTCACTACTCCTACCCCTGTCCAATGTGCTATTAGTAATCTGTGGCTTGTGGGAGAAACAGTCAGTTTTCCTCAGTTGCCCCAGCACCTTGTCTTTGTTACAGGGTACGGGTCTCTATCCATTCACATAATGGCAACACTAATTGGAATTAATGGATTATAAACATAATAAAAGAAGTTATAAAGCTGGTCTGGGAATATAGTGGAGAGTGGTCTAGAATAAGTTGAAGTGAGTGGATATAGGTTCAAAATACTTTTTATGTATATATGTATTAAATTCTCACAAAGAATAAATAATAATATATTTTAAAATTCTTACTGTGACTTCATTCTCATTGCTGGGAAGTAAATCATGTACTTAAATTCAGATAGTAACACTTCCAATTTCAAAGTTAAATGGCCAATTGTCATGGACTACAATTAAGAGTACAAGCAGAATAAACATTAAGGCACAGACCTTCTTTTATTTGTAAAAGAAACTCTATGTCATTGCTAGTTTCATGGTGTACAACAACTTAGCATTGACTACTTTAGTTTGAAACTCGGCGTAAAGGCTAGAGCAGTTATACATACCAGTAGTACCACCTTTTCAGGATGCTGAGGACAGAGAGTTTTCACACAGTCTGGTAAATATAGGGATACCAAGAACACATGAGTGTAGCTCAATTACTGTGTACAATCTTAACATTTTTGAGGGCTTGAGTTTAATTTCTAGCACTGGGAGAAAGTGACCTAAAATAAAATAATAAAAATCTGGGTCTGGAAAGATGGCTCATCAGTTAGGAACACTGACTGCTCTAGAAGAGGACACAGGTTCTGTACTAGGCTATATATGATTGCTCACAAATGCTTGTTTTAACTTAAATTCCAGGAGATCTGACTCCCTTTTGGGACCTCTCCAGGTAAAAGGCCCCCATTTGGTATATGTACATACATTCAGGTAAAGCATTCATTCATATACATAAAAATAAATACATATTTAAAAATAATCTTACAAAGTTGGGGAATTTGATGAGATAATGATATAAACCCATAAATACTATTTGTAAATACATGGAGCTTATTATTACAATATAACGCACAGCATAACAGCAGTACATAGCAAAGGTAGTGTTTTTTTTAAAACCTTTTTCATTCTTACAAATCTCTTTGTTCGTGCAGAATTATTTTCCCAGAGCAATGAAACTGAGAGCTTGACAGGAAGTTGGATCCTTCGGAGTGGCCCAGAGAAAAACTACACAAACATTCGGATTAGAATATTAACATATGTGGAGCTGGAGAGATGTCTTGGTGGTTAATTACATGTATTGCTCTTCCAAAAGACCAGAGTTCTGGGCTCAGCACACACAATGGCAGCTCACAGATGCCTTGACTTCAGCTTTACGAGAGTCAGTGCCCTCTTCTCCATGAATGTTCTCTCTGTGTCTCTGTCTCTCTCTCGTTCTTGCTTTTTCTCTCCCTCCCTATCTCTCATAACTGAAAGAAAGGGAGAAAGGAAGGAAGGAAGGAAAGAACAAATGAAAGAAAAAAGAGGGAAGGAAGAGAAGAAAATAAATGTGCAGACCTGTGATAGCACCCAGATGACATTTTGGAATTAACGTTCTGCAGTACAACGATGTGACCATCCAGATGTAGGATGTTAGTGTGTCTCCTCTCTTTTTTCAGCAGTGCTTTCCTGGCCATTGCACTGGACTCACCGGACCCATGAACTCCCATTTGGATAGCAGAGCTCTCCTCTGCCATCTTACACTTTGGATTCATAGAAATTGTTTTTCTCCTTTCTTCCCAGATCCATGTTTACAGATATCCAAACAATTTCAAGTGTTACTGATATTACTTTTACTCTCCTTTCAGCCAAGATTTGAGTGGGCATATGTTTTGGGCTGTTTGGACCTTAATCTTTTTTTTTTCCTCATTATAAAGATTATTGGAGCAGCAGGTCTAAGCTTTAAATAGGATTTGCATACATCTTTGAAAGCTAATACTTTACATTGTGCTAAATGATAGTGCTCTTTAAAATTGGATGTGTTATGTTGTAAATAAGGTTAAAATGACAAAGACTCAGAGTTTTAGAAAACCCAGGGTCTTGTTACATTAATCACAGGTTAGATACTGTTTTATGAGAGAGCACAGTAGTTTAATGGATATTTGTCAATTTAAATTAAATTATAACTTTAGAGACAGTAACTTACAAACTTAAAACAGTCATATGATATTATGAAGTACATCTTACACACATTAAGAGATCTTAAAGCAAGGAAACCAAAGATAGAAAATATTGGTTCACATTTCAAACCACAATAAGTGTGAATCTAGCCTCAATTTAATAAAAACGTATAATGCAACTTTCTTCCTTGGGTTAAATGTCTTGCAATTGCTCTTGGATGGGCACTTGTTTCCCATTATTGGCCGCTTTAATTGGCTTACCCACTAGTTATCTCATTTAAATACACTTATAGTATTTGATGCTCTTCCCTGAGTGACACACTCTGCCCCTGCCTGGTCTGACAACAAAACAGTTTACATATTTTTGAACTTGATCTGAAAACTGATTTAAAAATCCATATGGAAAATCTAATTTCTCTGAAAATATATACACACAAGTCTGCTCAGAGGTGACCAAAATAAATTTCATTTTAGGAGACAGGAAGGAAGCCGAGACAAGAAAGTGAAGAGTCTGAAGTAAGTGGGTACTTTCCCTGACAGCGATCGAAGCTTACCTCCCCCTAGAGAAGATTGGGAGTGGGCATGGAAGACTGGCATTACAAAAGTAGAATGTTTGTTCTTTTCTTTCTAGCAGAGCACATTAAATATACAGCAAAAGAAGGGATTGCTTTACATGACCCTTCTTGTTTCTCATGTATCAACTGGCAGGTGCTATAAACACATATAGACAACAGCAACTCTTGCACTTGTGGTGCTCTGGGGCTGCAAGGGAGAGAGACTGTGATCTTCAAAGTGTCCATGCTGACTCTGCAATCACTCCACTCTCGGGTCGCCCAGAGAGCTTGCCTTCAACTTGGATTCACGAGAAATTCTGTTCTGAGAGAGGACGTCATTCTAGCTACATCTAGTCAAGGAGGACATAGTTTGGGTACTTGACTGGTGCTTTTTGAAATACTAATAGCAGAAAGAATCTTGTCTTCCAAATGCCCAGCTTTGCTGGAAGCAAACATCATTCCTCAGCTCTTTGATTGATTTCGTGAGGAAGGAATCACAACAAACAAGGGAAAAATGGTGACCTTTTCTTGAGACCAAAACTTGCATTTAAAACATCCACATGTTCATCTTTAAGGATATCATGATAAATAAATTATGACTATTTGCACTGAAGATTAAATTTCCTTTTTCTACATTATAGGCAGCAATTTGGCTGAGAATGTATCGCTGTGTATTGTACCATTGCACGCTACCTTTTTCTCACTTGAATTGTCCTTTTGGCTGTCATTTGCGCTTTTGAATAAAGGTTTACATTAGCAGAGAATATCATAATAGCGTGTCTCCTTTTCCTGAGTTGATATACAATTTTTTTATAAAAAGGATAAGGCCAAAACTCCTTTTGTCCTTGGAAAAATATGCCATCTGCATTTAGCTTATGATATTCAGCTGGGAACAAACTCCTAGCATAAGGATGTCGTTAATACAACCCTCAAGTTAAACTGTAAATTCAGAGTACTTAAAATGCCTTATAATAGTCAAAGCCAGTAAAAATCGACCCTGTATATTTTTATTTCATCTCTGTTGGATCATATGATATTTAATAATTGGTTCTGGCACCTCGTTGCAAATTATTATAACTTTGAGATACAACAGTCCTATTGAGCATATGGGCAGCACAGGCTCCTAACATATATATGATACCGCCTCTCTAGAGGACCTTCTGTCTTGTTTTCCTTAGCTTGGAAGGGTCAGGTAAATTTTGTTGTGTCGTCATGTGTTAAGATTCAGTCTCTGTTTTGAAGGGTAAATGCTCAATGCAACTGATTTTTTTTCTCCCTAACTGTGAAAGCTTTCCTTGCAAAGCCAAAAGAGACACCCATGCATCTGGGGTGCAGTTCTATTGGGCTGTTACTAAAGCAGTTACAAAACGCTTCCAGTATCAGTGCACACTAATTCATTAGTGCAGGAAAGGTTTTATTCCTTGATGCCATATTGTGTTCCAGTTTAACTACAAACTTCAAGACTTTTAGGAGTCAAGAGACCTTCCTATGCTATTAAGAACATATGATACTGCTTCCTTCCTTCATCCTGGAGAAGACGGGAAACTGATGGTAATATACGACTGACTCCAAGAAACAATTCCTACAGTGAAACATTCTCCCTTCAGCATTTTTTTCCAGCTCTACTCGGCATAACACCCTGAGACAGTATTGGGAGTAGCATCTCCAACACATTCCGTTATGGCTGTCTTCAGTATCCCTGATGCTTTGCCTTTATATCTAGCCTGTGAGCCTTGATTTGCTCTTATATTATTTCACATTAATTGCTATATTGTTTATTGCTACATTCAAACATAACATAATATGTGCACAGAGACAATAATTACATAGAAAATTGTCCTTCCAAAGAGATGTCAAGATGGACACTGGTGGGTGGAGTGGGCAGAAGGTGATGATTTATACCTTATGTTGACATTTTGGAACAAAGCTGGTTCAATTTCTCCTGATTTCACCGTAATACCTAATACTAATTTCTTTTTATCTGTCACATAATTAGTCATTATGAAGATGGCTCAGCTACAAAGTTCATGAGGCAGGGGGATCAGTAGTTATAGAATATTTCAAGCTTTATTTTTCCCATTGCTATCTCAGTACTATATCATTTAAAATGGCATGTTGGTGGAAAAGGAGTAGTGACATTCATGTCTATAATTCTAACCCATTGTGAAACTAAATATCCCATTTAAAAACAGTTCTATACAAAAGCACTTTGTATCTATACAAATGTGCATGTGTGTTTAATCCAGATAGCAATAAAAAAGTATTTTGAAGCTGGACATGTTGACACATTACTATAATTTCTGTACTAGAGATGCTGAGACTCTTAAATTCTAGGCCAGCCTGGGTAGCATAGTTAGACTCAAGAAAAAAATATCAGTATGACACTCTGGAGGGTGATTTTCCCTCTTTTTATGTTTATAAAAATCCACCTCCCAGTGAACTATCTTTCCCTTCAAACTGATCTTGAGGCTCTCCCTCACAGTTCACTTCTCAGTTAGCCAGGGCAAATATTAAAAACTATCCTAACCCTGGCAAGCCACAGGCCAGTTCACCACTGACCCTGGCTGAGGATCCTGAGGCTGTAGCTATTCATATTGCAGAGCTGAAAGTATCTTTTGCCTTTGGAGGCTTGCCTTACATCACGGATTGCTTGCTTGGCAGCGTAGAGGCCAGTAGGTGGAGTGCTTGCTAACAGGAATTGAATACACAACTTGAACTTCAAAGAAGTAGAAGCTACTTTTCCTGCTTTAAATTGCTAAAATCCTAAGTATTCGGAATTCTTTCTACAGTTATCATTCTTTGGAAAAAAATCACCAGAGCAGGGTTGAGATAGATGCAGAACTGTAGTGACATGGTAGAACACAGAGGAAAATTGTGCCTGAGCTCATCCTGTCATACGGTATAAGTGTTACATAAAAGGACAGTGTCTCAAACGTTCAAGTGTGTTTGATTCAGTAAATAGAGCTAAATATCGCTTCTTAAAAAATAGTATTTATGCTAATCAAAGAATATACTACTGTTGAGATACTGTGCAGGAACAAGCTTAGCTAGAATTAATTACAAGTGTTGGTAATCATAGTAAATGCAACACCTTTGGAAAGAAAAGTTGCAAGAGATGCATCCAAAATAAAGTGTAACTTTCCTCTAAGAGCGCTTGTTTTCCTCCAAAAGAAGGCTTTCAAATGTATTTTAAAGCCGCAGCTTGAGGCTTGCTAACTGCATCACTCTAAATCTATCTATATCACACCTAAAGATGTTAAAGCAACATTTAGAACTCCAAGGAGAAAACAAGCAACAGAATTTAGAAAGCAGGAACCACATGGAAACAAGAAAAGTCTTCAGTCATTTTTTTAAGAATGTGAGTTACATGATGTGAAAGATGAATATTTGAGCGTTTTAAAAAAGAACCTCATTCCTCATTGGGAACAGTCGCATGTCTCATTCCGTGGCTTGGGAAGCCTGCAGTCTGCATGGCTAGGAAGAAAAAATTACTTCATCTATCAAGGCAATTGTACAATCTGCAAGGCAAACACTGATGAGTCCCAAGTGCTTCCACTTTAATGTTTTAACCTAAAAATAATGAATTCTGCTAGAAAGAGCATGTTAAGGCAAGGTAGTGTGTTCTGTAGTCCAGGATGCCTTTGACCTTTGGTCTTCCTGCCTCAGCACCACTTCCCCTATCCCGAGCTGTGATTGCCAACATTTATAAACATAGACAATTTTCTAAATAATTTCTATCAATTGAGGTACCCTCAATTGTGCCATCATGGTCTCAACTCCTAGTAAATTCTGGATAGATTTAGGTTTCAAATATGTGCTTTTTTTTCACTTTGGGTAGGAGTGGCAGAATAGAAGAATCTGTCCCCTTAAACCAGCCACAATTAATAATAATGATCACCATATTTAACAGTTTGATTCCAAATGGCTCCCTATTCCACATTTTAGGAATGATCCAGAACAGTTGGAATCTCCCTGAGGTCATTGAAAATGAGAATGAATAACAACTGCTAATTTAAAAGAAAGTAAAATTGAAATTTCTATCTTTTCTACAGCTTTGAGGAAGAATATTGTTCATTTTCATAAAATAAATCATGGAATTTGGCCAGTTGATCAAAACGGCAAATTATGAACAGAACTCATTTAAATAACTTGGCTAAGAAAAAGAACTTTGGGGAATTTATTTATTATATACTTATTTTAAAATGGAAAAATAGTGAGTCCTGGTATATTCCAACTCCAAAAAAATTTTTGTATGAGCATGGGTAGTTTGTGAAGCAGCTGCCAAAGCATTGAGAAACAAAAGATATCTGTATCTAATCTTTATCTTCATTTGTCTCTTCAGATTCTGCAAAAAGCATTATTGCACAGTTGTATATTTACTTATTTTATTTGAAAAATCAATTCACTTGCTTTTTTGTCCGTGGTCATTTGCTATTCTTTGTCCCATGGCTTTGATATGATACTTTCCATTAGCTATTGACCTGTGTCATGCTCAGCCTGTATTCATTCCTTGATGGTTGGGAGGGAATAGACTTTATTGAGAAATAGAAAACTGTTAGCTACTGATCTCCTCAAGAGTATTTTATCCCTTAATAGATGCTGCGATGAGATCCTGACCAGCTCCATACTCAGGGTGTTGACTTGTAGAATAAAGTGCTCTGCAGACAAGCACAGCACATAATATTTTGGTGAAAAGTAATTATCAGAAATAGTGACAGTAGAACATTTTCAGTGTGACTCTTGACTTGACTTGCCCATTCTTGTTCCAGAACCATCTAAAATCAGCAATTCAGTCTGATGATGTCACAACATTTCCCAGGCTATGGGTACTGAAGAGAAGACTCTAGGCTGCTCTTGTTGCTTGAGATTCCCTTCCCCTTTACACACAACCGGCCCATCTGTCTCATTCATATGGGAAACTTATCTTTGAAACATCACTCTATTATTACCACGGTTGTTCTTTAAAATTTGCTACTTAACTTTAGATTGTGTTTTGGAAACCAGGTTTTCAAAACTCCCAGATCTTTTTGGCCAATTTAAAATGTTGATAGTAATATACACTGGAAACAGCTCCTCTCACTAAAGAGCGCAAATGCCCTACATTTCCATTCAGTTACAGGAGGGTAACCTTTCTGTGAAATACAGATTGCCTACTTTTTAAAAAAAAAAAATCACAACAAAGAATTCCACCCCTCCCAACCTCTAATATTTTTCAAAGTGTGAATTGAAGAGGACTTAGAGACAGATGGGTCTGGATGATCAAGTTACCTGCTATAGCAGCACATCTGCCGGGGCAGTCAATCACTGTGATGGCTCTGACAGGTCGATGGAGCCTGAGCAAGAGTGGCTAATGCAGACAGAGCGGCTGGGGAAGCACAGGCCTCCTGCTTGTCTCTTGGGCTTGACTCGTCTGAAACCTGTACTTGAATTTGCTCTGGTAAAAAATCTATCTATTGTGTATTAATATTGGATGGAATATTTAGAAATCTATTTTTTAAGCCAAGGGATTTAACACAGATGATTGGGAATGATTTGGTTTGCACTTCTGAGCTGTCAGTCAATATTTGGTCTTACTTGTGGCATGTGGTAGAGAGTATGGGTGAGTAAGGTTAGGAAGAGAAGAGGTAGAAAATAATTTCAAGTCTTCATTTCCCACAAAAATGTCAAAAGAAGAAAGGCATAAAACAATCCTTCTAAGATGCCTAATTTTGAGAGCTGAGTATAATAAAAATTAGCATTGAATAGAACAAAGGCAATTCTTACAATGTCAAGAAGCAAAATTGATTAAATTTAGGTAGGCCTGAACCTTTAGTTTCTCTGTATGCTTGATAATTTCTTCTGCCCTTCAATCATTAAGAGAGTGTTTATCAACATTAACAGATCCAAATATTTGGAAATAGTGCTCACACAATATATGAAACAAGCAACTAAGATTTCACAAACAATTGAAAATATATGTTTCCGTTAAGTGAAGCATTAATTGCACGTTCAGATGGTACATTTGCAGAAATGCAGATGTTGGAAGACAATGGAGCTTTGAAATACTTGTATTTCTTCTAATGACTAATTAATCGGTTATTGAAATTGTCTGACTTTAAAGTATTACCTCCCAAATCATAACTATCATGCAGATACCCATGCTAGGGATTTGCATGAACCACAGCAAATTAAATGTACAGTTAATAAAATATATGTATTTAAGTTTGTGTGCCTATATATTTACATGTATGTGTGTCTTGAATTGGTGACTAGAAATACGTATTTATATGTTTGTAGTTAGAATACATGTATTTTTTTGAGAAATAACAAAATATTCTATAAGTGAAACATTATTATTATCCCACTGCAGAACTACAGTGAGCAAACATCTCTGAAAAGAGGTCAAGATGTTAATACATGCAGACTGCTGTTAGTAGCGATTTCTCCACAATGCTAAACTGATGGGGACTCGTGGAAGAGCCATTAAACAGATGCGTTGCTGTTCAATACATCCTTCAAGTATTTTTGCTCTGTCATCCACATTTTTAGTAAATGATGCTAAATGTTTTCAAAATATTACTATTTAGCTTTTTTTTAACTTGAATTTTGTAAGTGGACTCATATTTAGTGGCAGATGGTTTGAGATACCAAATTGATATGAAGTTATTTAGGTTTCAACTACAAAATCCCATACCTCGGGTTGTGGGATGGTATATACCAAACAGGAAGTTATCACTTTCTCTAATATTTTCTTCATGAATAAACTTACAAGGTATTTTTTATTATGGTTTTATCTCATTTCAGATTTAGATTTACATTTCAGGATTTAGTGATAAAATGTTGACCTTGATCTTTTAATTGTTTCAAAAGAGAAGTTTGCAGTTTTATTTTTATTTTTACTTTCTTTAATCAGAAATAATTCATTTTACATAAGTATTTTATATTAATTCAGATTAAAGCAAATTAGATAAATGTATGTCATTGGATGACCCATGGATAACCTAGGTACCATTTTTAGCAGCTAAGAGGACCCAGTCTGCATGGCAGTCAATGGGCTGGGTAGGTAAATATTGTTTTAATAGATGAAAAAAAATTTACATGATTTGTTGCCAGTTACTAGATACTTTTGAATTAATTAGGGGAATTTGCCAACCCAACTCTGTTTAAACGTATTTTAATTTTTTTATTTAGATTTTTCCCAGAAGTGCATTCAAAACAATTTATTTTTCTATAATAAAGATAAAACAAAAAGGAAAAAAGCAAGTTTGAAAATAACTTTAATTTTTGGTGTAGGTCAGAACATTCTGGCAACTGGGGCTTGTGTTGTTCAGAATCACAGAATCACCACGCTCTGCAGGGAAGTAAACACAGTGTCTTACAGGAATAGAATTCTCTGACTAGAGCATATGGGGGCACGGGAAAGAGGCAGAAGCTGCAATAATAAAAAAAAATTGTTTAGAAAGACTGAAAACAAAACTCCAGCTTAAAATCGTTTGTAAAATGACAGCTCTGGTGATAGGGATGTGCTCATAATATAGAAAATGGAATTATCAGCTTCCAGGGTAAGGTCTGAGCCCTTTGGAGTCATTGTCAGCTATCTTGGGCAAAGGCAGCCCTCTTAAAAGAAGCTAATGCCCCAGAAGGTCAAGGTTAGTGTAGAAAATGTGGAAATCCTCAGCTTACTGGGCTCTAATAGACATGCATCTATTACTGGTCGGCACTCCCTGGCACTCAGAATGACATCAATTGAATCTATACTGACACTATGATCAAAAAAAAAAAAAAAACCGACAAAAAAAATGCCAAAAAGGAATTTTCTGGGTTTTATGTTAAGAGAAAACAAATTTTCAAGAGTTAAAACTTCACAAAATCTCGAGTCCTTAATATATTAAAAAGGAGACAATTCTGTCAGAAGTCAAATGAAACAGAGCTCTTGCTGACGGCATATAGCTTGTCTAATTTCGATGGCATATTTTTGGATTTTGATCATAGTAAACAAGGAATAATTCATCTTAAAGTGACAAAGTAAATACATTTATGGAATCAAAAGCAATCTGTAAGTATTTATGGCTTTATTAAAATCCGTTAGTATTTTTAATTTTTCTCTGGCTGTTTTGTTGAATATTTTCATATTAAAATTAATAAAGAACTTAATTAAATCAATATGAGCTTTCTCTTCTTTTTCTGGGTGCATAATAAATTATAAGGATATCAAGGATAAATTACCTTCCAAAACAAATCACATTTATTTATTTTCCTGGAAGATGTTTAAATATTACCATTTGCTTGATTAACTGTCTACCTTAAATTTAGAGATTTATATTATTAAAAGCAGTGTATTGTTTCAAAGCCAATACAGATCACATCCCTTTCTATCTAATCACTGCCTTTGCTGCCATTAGCACAATGGTTAAATGGGGAGAGCGCCTCATGTTCTCAGAGATGTTCACTGCAGATAGAAAAAAGCCCCAACTTGATACTGTGCTGGTATGCTGTAGCCGAGCTATTTTTAATATTTCCTTGTAACTGATTTGTAAGTGGATTGTGCTTAGGCGGTGTCAGAACTTTCCTGTCAGCTACTTTAACAGCAAAGAGATAGCTTGATGAATTATTCATTGAAGGCAATTTTCTCCTAGTCACTGAGTCATCAATCATAGTTGCCTAAAGAGCCTTGAATTGGCCAGCGGAGCTCTATTCACAGGTAGTGTGATTTCGGGAATCGGAGCCACATTCATACTGACAAGTCAGGTAGCAGTAAGTAACGGAAGGTGTCTCCTTTACAGACTGCTAATGAGTCACCAAAATCGCATACTATTTCCAATTCTCTTTTTTGTTTTTTCCCCCTTTTTCAAAATATCACTCAGAATTGTAGCCATAGGGTGGTTTTGCCAAACAAAGGTGCAGTTGGATGAAAAACCAGTGTAAATATTTGCACATTTTTTCTGGCAGAAATCCTACTCTGAAAAGAACCTCTTCAAAAGGGAAAAGTGATTTGATACATGATTGCACGCATTTACCCATGTAATTGAAATAATGAGAGATGATTGCTTTGAGCTAATAGTCATAAGTTACTGGTCTTTTTGTTTAATCCAACCATCAGCTGTCAAGAGCCTCGCAGGAGCACGGGGAAGATGCACCAAGGATATCATTTACATCACCTCAGACTGTAATTTTGTTGTTTTTTTCAGAGCTGATACAAGCGTCAGATTCTATACAAATCTCCCTGGAGCATAAGCGCTCTGGTGTTGTTTTGATAGGAGCAGAGAGGAGAGGAGCACGTATACGCCCGCTCCTAGTAGCTTAAATGCTCTCAGGATCACAAATAAAATAAAAGCACATTTTGAGCAGACTTCTTACAATTGTTAAAAACTAATTTCACAGCATAGTCAAGGTATGTCTTTATGCTGAGAAACTCACATCTGAGCACAATTTTCAAATACATACGTCTTCTATCATCACACCTATTGTTCTGCATGACATATACCTTTGTGGTGTATTCTACATCGTGCATTAATTCCCTAAGCACTATCTATTGTATTAATACCAGCTGCCTATGACTGTTCAACCAGCATAAGGAAACAGGAAAAAACAATGGTGCAGTGATGAGTCATAATTTTCATAGTCTTGCTTAATAAGGAGGTGTGAAAAATGTTTTCTAAATATTGTAGCTCTGCTGTTGTCTATATGTGATTATAATGTTTATGCAAGCAACACAAAACAATGTGTACACAATCAACATCTGGCTACAGAGATTTATTTCACTATGGAAAGACTTGGGGAAGATTTATTGAATGTTGCTCACAAAGTAATTAAGTTTAAATTAAGTTTTAATACGTTAGAGGCAGATTCCTACTGGATAAATGCTCAAAGCAGAGAGATAATTTCTGGCATATTCGAACAAGACTTTTAATTCAGCAGATTGTTCTCTATGTCCTGAACACTGTAGTTCTTCTCTTCCACAAAATTACCCTCTGGCTGTGTAAATAAAATACTAAGTCCCCAACAGGAGTGTGCTGGCTCTAGATGAAAGGAGAGATACTCTATCACATTGATGCACCAGGCAGAGCTTTTGGTATTATCATGAGCTCATGGAATAACTCATCCATGTTGAAGGAAGATGTTGTACTAGAATAGAGTAGGAAGTAATGTTTGCATCTGATTCAGACACATAGCAGGTAGCAATTCAAGATGAACACAGAAGACGAGACCTGTGATATGTTGAGGAACAGAACCTGACAACTGCCTCAAAAACAAAACTACACATGAATGGCAGACCCCATTATGTTTAGTGACTGAAATATCAAATTCCAATGTATTGGGGACAATAAGGTTTCGGTTTTATTGGAAAAGAAAAGGAGGAGATCAATATTAAAACATCATTACCAGCCAGGCAGTGGTGGTGCTCACCTTTAATCCCAGCGCTTGGGATGCAGAGGTAGATGGATCTCTGTGAGTTTCAAGCCAGCCTAGTCTAAAGAATTAATTCCAGGACAGGATCAAAAGCCACAAAGAGAAACCCTGTCTCAAAAAACCAAAAGCCACCCACCCAAAGAAATTATATCACTACATCACTGATAAAGAAACTTTGATGATGGAACACTATCTTTAAAATTAAAGAGAGATTTCATAATTAACTTGAGGTGCTACAGACTACTCATTCTTGAGTTCTAGTCTACCAAATTCATGGATAAGGAGTTTCCTGTGACAAATATTCCCACAGGAAACCTGGGTTTGGATTATTCCTAATTACTAGTGTCAACTTGCTGATTGATCTTCTCAGGTAAGTCTAAGGAAGAGCATGATAATGCTCTTACTGGAAAATCAACCTTAAATCATATATATTTAACATAAATTAGTCACATACAAAAAGACCGAGCTTAAATTCTAAACTCTTTACTTTTCTACCATAAAGTTTAGTGAAGCATTTATATCTCTGTGCCTTGATTTCTCCATTCTTTATGAGAAGTCAATGAGACCAGCCTACTTAATGAGCTCTGCAAGGGAAAATGCATCAACTTGTGCTTGGCACCTGATGAAGTGCTGCTGCTCTTTTTGGTAGCGGCCATACCACTGAAATTGCACTCACTGAGACCACCAGTTGCTGATGCAGACGGACACCTAAAGCCACCACTCCAGAGACATGAATTCCACCATATCTCAGGAATTAATGACAGTGGATAGGAAAGTTAGCTAGCAAATTATCTCAACTGGAGTCAAGTCTGATATAAACTAAATTTCAAGAAAAATTTCCATCCTTTCTTCCATTACTTATATTGTCAACGTTGGACCCATATCCCACAAGCTAGTCATATACAGGACCATTACACCAGTGCAATACAATGTTGTGAGATGACCGGGGAAGTAGGATGGCAATTTGTCTGGTCTGGGAAAGATCATTATCTGTATCACAGCTGAGTTAATTGTTAAATGATTCACATCCATTAACAGGAATTAGGCCAAAGTGGCTTTGCTCTTGAGAATTTTTACTCTTTATAAACCAAATGAAATAATTTCCCATCATTTTCCTTTCTTCACTCCTCCCTCTTTCTCTGCCCTCCCTCACTTCTATCTATCAAAATCCCTCTAACTCTCAGACTAAATTATTTTCACTCTTCTTTGATTTCCGTATTTCAAGTGTCTGGTTTGTTAATTTTTGTTGTGTTTGAATGATAGGACATATCATCTTCATTAATGCCATGAATGCGTAAGATAATTCATTTTATGTAGGAATATGTTTATTTCTTTTTCATACAGTTGAAAGATTAAATTAACATCACTTTACTACTATATATTATGTTATTCTATCATTATTTGCTACCTATATTGTATTCTTTTGAGAAAGAGAGAGAGAGAAAGAGAGTGAGTCTCCTATAGATAGATAGCCTTGAACTTGTGATTTTCCTTACTCAGCATCTTATATTCTAGGACTACAGGTATGTATTACCACACTCAGGTATCACTAATATTCAAATGACTGATCCTTAATCTTAGTAACATGGAGGTAAGCAACATGGAGGTAAGCACTCCTATCAACCCTAGGCTAGGAAGGATGGAGCAAGGTCAGATATTCATAAATAGAAAATGGTTGGCACACTGTATATCTGATCAACATCATAATCTCTACTTTTAACTATAATCCCAGGAAGTCTCTTTGAGAACTAATTACAAAAAGATACTCTGGGGATGGAGAGATGGCCCGGTGGTTAAGAGCACTGGCCTGCTCTTCCAGAGGTCCTGAGTTCAATTCCCAGCAACCACATGGTGGCTCCCAACCATCTGTAATGAGATATAGAGCCCTCCTCTGGCATGCGTGAACACATGGAGGCAGAATGTTGTATACATAATAAATAAATCTTTAAAAAAATACTCTGCTCCAACAATGTCCCAAAGCATTTTCCAAACCACTAAGCCATTCAGCAAGATTTTCTCCATAGTGTTCCTAACTTTGAACAGTTCTCTATTTATTAGTCATGTAGGCAGGACCTGCCATTTCCTTTTCATTTTTGAATAGTCAGAAGAAAATGTAACTGCTTCCTCTACCTCATCACTCCAGGTAACCACCTATTGCACCAGATTCCAGTAGTTTGAGAATTCAAAACCTTGCTTTCTATCCCCTTGTCTTAGACCTCCCAAGTCTTGAAGCATTGGTAGCCTCTGTTTCTTTTTGTGTCTTTCTCGGGAAGATCCAAATTTGTTTGTTTCTCCTCAATATCTGTACTTGTGAAATATTTTTCTTTAGCTACTCACAAATCCAGTTTTCTGTGTAACAGAAGGGCCTGCTTTTTTGTCCCGGCTGTCCAGCTAGCTTAGCTTTGAAATAACCACACAGAAACTGTATTAATTATATCATTGCTTGGTCCATTAGCTCTAATTTCTTATTGGTTGACTCTCACATATTAAATGAACCTATTTTTATTAATCTGTATATCACCAAGAGGTCATGGCCTACCAGCACATCTCTCTCTGGTGGTGGATGTCTCCTGACTCTGCTTTCTGCCTCGTAGAATTTAGTTCTGCCTTCTCTGCCTACCTAATGTCTGCCCCATTAGGCCAAAGCAGTTTCTTTATTCATTAACCAATACACAAAACACACAGAGGGGACTCCCACATCATTTCTGTACTGTTCTGCCTTTTCTCTTATTTTAAAACTTCTTGGGAGACTTGTTTCATTGGTTGAAATGGCTTAACTGAGCACTTGCAGCCTAAAGTATATAAACGGTTAAGTCTTTGGCCCCTGTAAGTCTCTAAAATTTCAGATTCGCTTCTAACTAAACCAGCACCACTCTGTATCATTCTGTCTCCTCCCCTCTGATCTTTACAACCTAAAAGATTGGAGCTATCCCTTCCTTTCAACCCCAAGTCCCAAGGAACAATCACAACCACTTCCCTTCACTTTAAAGAGAGCCCTCTCATTTTTATTTCGATTTAATGAATCCACACCCTCCATGTTTAACTTCCCCCAAGACTTTATCTTTTTTTTTTGCTCTACTCATCTTCAACTTTCAAAAACATTGTAGACATTTCTCCACTTAGCCTCTCTTACATCCTATCATCGCACAGTATCAAGAAAATAGAAGTAAAACTTGTGTGCTATTACTTAAGAAATCATCTGGCAAGCCCACAATGTTGGTTTTATTAGGTGAGGGGAGATGCTGAAGGCTGGTGCTTGGTAGACCTTCAATGTAGACAGCAGAAGGAAGAAGAGGATACTAGTGTTAGAGCCAGAGGACAGCAGACTTAAGAACAGACTTGGGAAAGACTGAAGATCCAGAATTTGGGACTTGCCTCCCAACTCTTAGTTTAAGGGGAAAAGAAAGCCTTAACTTAGAAGTTCTGTTCACACAAAGGAAGTAATTTCTACGAAATTGCAGCCTTCTTTGTTAAGTTGTAGCTTGGGACTGTTTTCTTATAAGTTCCATTGCCTGGAGAGAACAATCAAAGATCCCTTGTGACTTTTAGAATAGATATTCTAGAAATTGAGTGTGAAATTGACCCTTAGCAATGGGAAAAGTTAAGCTTGTGTTCTTGGGGAAAAAAAGTTGCATGAACGTTAGGCACTAGCCATCATAAGTCATTTATTTGACAAGCTATCCTGTTTATAGCATAAATGCAAAGAAATAATGAGATAACAAATAAGGCCCTGAATAGTCATGGTGCATGTTTCAAGATGATACAGTGAGGTCACAGTGTATAACTAATCAGAGGCTCTCAATGACTTTTTAACTTGCTATATTCATAATAGTTCCATCTTGATTATATATTTTCACAGCTCATGGCATAATAACATAGATCACTAGAGGGAGAGCCTCTGTGAGGCAGGTTGCAGCAAGAAGTGACATTAGAGAACAAAGGCTAGGATGGAAAACTAGTTAGACATAGCAACTCAGGCATTGTAAACTGGGGATGCTGCTGTGTAGGCAAACTGCTTCTGTAATATCCCTATGGGCCTACAGTCTTCGCAACTGGGATTTCCAATGTGATATATGAGAAAAAGCAATGGACTATAGTTGGGAAGTTCTTTGTTTTAAGCCCAACTCCATGAACTTCTAGAAACAAGTTATTGAGTATAGAACCTAGTCTGCCAGTATTAAATTTTCTTGTCTATACAATTATCAGAACAGGATTGTTTAAATTTTAATTCATTTGATACTAATATAATGGACACAAGGAAGCTGGGAAAATAACTTAGTTGAAAAAGTTCTTATCTCCTACCTGATTAGTCACCACATAACGTATAGAAATTTTGAATGTAATGAAATAAGTTTATAACCACAGCACCGGAGAGGTACACAAAGCAGGATTCTGAAGTGCTGGTCAATTATTCCAGCCTAATTGGTTAGTTCTTGTCCAGCAAGTCAGCCTGTCTCAAAGGAGGCATATTACATTCCTGAAGAAGACAACTGAATTTGACTTCTGCCCACCACATGCATGTGTTCACATAGGCGTATGCCCTACATAGACACATACTTGAACACATACATTAAAATATTGTAGACTTTTACCACACGGAGCAAGCTAGAATTCCAGACATAGACCTTATCATTTCCATATCTTACGATAAAATAATCATGAACCAGGTTTCAGGTGTGGATCCATACAGCTTTGATTAGGGCCTCATTCTTTTCCCCAGGCATTTTCTGAGACTCTAAAAACAGATTGTTAACTGTGTTTACAGAAAAGTAAAGATACCATCCTTTAGACCTATGTGCTAGACATTTGCACATAGGAATTCTAGCATGTGGTCCTCAGGAACCACCTAGTTAGCACATTTGGGATTCTTGGCAACCACTTGAAAATAATGACGACTGATCCTACCAGAATGCTGTTACACACACACACACACACACACACACACACACACACACACACACACACACACACACACACAAAACATATATAAGGTGACTGTTGTAAGAACCAATCAGTATAACCCGTGGGGATCTTATTCTCACACTTAAGCATGTAGGAAACAATCTCAAGACAAATCCATGTAAGAAAATTAGTTTTTAGACCCTGTCATAGAAAAGCTCATGTTTTTCTGCTTGTTTCACTTCCTTCTTGGCACCTCTCTTTCTCTTAGCATTCATCTTTAAGTCTATGTTAGAATATATTGGCTGTATCATTAGGCTATTTATCTGTGATTGACCCATTTTAGTGAGCACTGATAGCTCTAAACCTTCCTCTTAGGACTGCTTTGTCTGTTTCATAGAGGTTCTGGTAGGTTGTTCTTATGCTTTCACTTTAGTCTCGATTTTTTTCTTCAGTCCTTCACCATTCTCTCATAATGTGTTACCTTCTTAAGTAGTTTTGCTTCTCTTTTGCTATTGGTTTTTGTGTTGTATAAAATATTTTGTATTATGTCTACTAAGTTCAGAAGCTCTATAGTGTATTTTAGCTCTAAAGATCTTTCTGCTTACTTTAGCTTGGAAGACCTATAAAAACAAAGGAGTGAAACAATGAAGATTTCCACTCTTGTTATATCAGGACTTAGGTAGTCTTCTGTACCGTTTAGTATTTGTTTTATAAAATTAGACATTCAACATCTTATGCATATATATACATATAATCTATGTCTATTTGATAGATTGCTCCCTTTATTAATATGTACTTCTCTTTATCTCTTCTTATTAATTCTAGTTTGAAGTCTAATTTATCAGATATAAGAATTATGCCTGCTTAAATCTTCTATTTATAAAACTGTTGTTAGTTCACTTTACAGTGTCTGATATATTTGTCTTGAAAGTCTGTGTTTGCTAAGTACTATGCGAATAATGCAGTATTTCTTGCCTATTGAAACTATGTAAGCTTGCTCATCTTCTCCCACCTGTTCTTCGACTGGACCTTAGGAGCTCAGACTCTTAAGGAAGCAGGGGAAGGGGGGGTAGCAGGGTTGTGGGAGGGGACTAGGAGAAGGGGAGGAAATGTAAATTTTTGAATAAAATTTAAAAGAATATTTAAAAAAAAGAAAAGGAAAGAAAAAATTAAATAAATATGTAAGCTTCCAGGGCCATAGGTTGAATCAGTAGGTAAATAAATGCACTTACCATACATGCGTGACAGCTTGCAACCAACATTCAAAAGAGGATGTGGCGATACATGCCTGTAATTGCAGCATTCCTATGGAGAGGTAAGAAATAAATACAAGAGAATTTTCTGGAAGCTTCTCTGGCAGCTACTCCAGAGTATCCAGTATTACAAGAAAAACAGACCACGCTTCTGAAGCAAGAGAATCAGAAGGAGAATTGACTATAGAAAGGTATTCTTTGACCTCTACATAATGGACTTGTCAGGTACACACCTGCACTCATGCTAATGCTACACACACACAGACACACACACACACACACACACACAAACATACACACATATATACATGGGCACACACACACACACATGCACCCAGATATAAATAATGCAGTAAGTTTAAAATGTCTTTATTAAACCCCAAACTGCTTTTTTTTTTCTTATAAAATAAAACTTTTCTTTGGGACTTGCTGACAGTTTCAGAGGTTGAGTCTATGATCAGCATGGTGGCTTGGAGGCAGACATGAAGCTAGTCAACATTCTAGCATGCAGTGGAAAAAGGAATGTGGTAGTTTCAAAGAAAATGCACCCTAAAGGGAGTGGCACTACTGGGAGGTGTGGCTTTGTTGGAGTAGGTATGGTCTTCTTGGAAGAAGTGTGTCACTATGGTGGTGGGTTTTGAGGTCTTTGATATTACCATGTGCAAGAATAAATTACAAAATATGCAACAAAACCCAATTTAAGAGTTTTTTTGACCTTCAGGAAGGCTTTATTTATTAAAATACAAATGTAATATCACTACATTTCCCTTTTTTGTCTAAATAGAAAAGAATGCTAGTATAAGAAAAACTATATGCAATACATACAGTAACTATATACAATATATACAGGCAATAAATACATAAACAATGTCTAGACCATTTGTATTTGACAAATTCATAGAAAATACTCCATATCTATTCTTTCTTGGTGAGCCCAAAGTCTTATACTTAATTTACTTTCTTTTTTTATTGATTTTTATTGAGCTCTACATTTTTCTCCACTCCCCTCCATGCCTCTCCCCTCCACTTCAACTCTCCCTCAAGGTCCCCATGCTCCCAATTTACTCAGGAGATCTTGTCTTTGTCTACTCCTATGTAGATTAAATCTATGTATGTCTCTCTTAGGGTCCTCATTGTTATCTGGGTTCCCTGGGATTGTTTTGTGGGCTGGTTTTCTTTGCTTTATGCTTAAAAATCATTTCTGAGTGAGTACATGTGATAATTGTCTTTCTGTATGTGGGTTACCTCACTCAAAATAATGTTTTTATAGCTCCATCCATTTGCTTGCAAAATTCACGATGTCATTATTTGTTTCTGTTGTGTAGTAATCAATTGTGTATATTTATCACATTTTCCTTATCCATTCTTTGGTTGAAGGCCATTTAGGCTGTTTCCAGTTTCTGGCTATGACAAATAATGCTTCTGTGAACATAGTTGAGCACAGGTCTTTGTTGGCGTGATTGACCATCCTTTGGATATATACCCGAAAGGTATTACTGGGTCTTGAGGAAGGTTGTTTCCTAATTTTCTGAGAAATCACCACAGTGACATCCAAAGGGGCTGTACCAGCTATCATTCCCACCAGCAATGCGGAAGTGTTCCCTTTTCCCCACACCCTCTCCAGCATAAGTTGTCATCACTGTTTTGATCTTGGCCATTCTTACACATGTAAGGTGAAATCTCAGAGTTGTTTTGATTTGCATTTCTCTGATGACTAAGGATTTGAGCATTTCCTTAAGTATTTTTCAGCCATTTTAGATTCCTCTGTTGAGAGTTCTCTGTTTAGGTTTGTACTTCATTTTTTTATTGGATTATTTGTTCTTTTGATGACCAATTTCTTGAGTTCTTTGCATATTTTGGAGATCAGACATTGGTCTGATGTGGGGTTAGTGTGTGGGCTCTGATATTCACCAGCCTGGTGAGGGCCATGACTTGAATACAGCTTGGTAGCTGGAAAGCTAGCAATTTAGAAAGACAAAAGGTGAAAGGCTTGGCTCCGGCCTTCTTTGACTTGTAGATTGCCCAGAAAGAGATTGCTGGCTCCAAAGCTGGTGAGGTATGCAGGTGTGTTGCTGAGAGGTGGTGTCCCCGGAAAAGGGATGTGAATAGAGAATTCCTGAGGGTGGAGGAGCAATTCAGGTTTGGAGAGGGCATTGAGAGGTGGGGTGGAGAGAATAAATGCAGGTCATGCAGTAAGGACGAGAAGTCCTGAGCTGCCCTTGAATGATCATGATGGTGTAAAGAGTCTCATTTCTTCCACGCGCCTCCGAGAACACACTTAGGGCAAAGCACAAGTTTCTATGTTGGGGTGATGGTCCCCAACGTAAGTGAAGATCTTTTCCCATTCTGTAGGATGTCATTCTGTCTTGTTGACCATTTGCTTTGCTTTACAGAAGCTTTTCAGTTTCAGGAAGTCCCATTTATTAATTGTTTCTCTCAGTGTCTGTGCTACTGGGGCTATACTTAGGAAGTGGTCTCCTGTGTCAATGCATTCAAGTGTACGTAGCACTTTCTCTTCTGTAAGGTTCAGTGTGGCTGGCTTTATGTAGAGGTCTTGGATTTATTTGGACTTGAGTTTTGTGCATGGAGATAGATATGGGTCTATTTTTATTCTTCTACATGTTGATATCCAGTTATGCCAGCACCATTTGTTAAATGTTTTCTTTTTTTTCCATTTGATACTTTTTGCTTCTTTGTCAAAAATCAGGTGTTAAAAGGTGTGTGGATTAATATCTGGGTCCTCAAATAGAATAAAATAATCCAATTTAAGAGTTTTATTAATCAAGAGTTGACTGCGGTTTCTGTCCCACCTGGTCCTGAAGCCATTCAGTCCCAAAGAAACACACAGAGGTCTACATTAATCATAAACTGGTTGACCTACTAGCTCAACTTTCTTATTAACTTTCTTACATCCTAAATTTCCCATAATTCTTGTCTGTGATAGCCTTGTTGCGTGGTACCTTTATCAGTGAGGCATTCTCATCTTCCTTCCTCTGCATCTGGGTGACAATTGCAGGCTCTTTCCTCTTTCCAGAATTCTCCTGTTCTCATCACACCACCTTTACTTCCAGCCTGGTCACTCCACCTATACTTCCTGCCTGGCTACTGTTCAATCAATGTTTTATTAAAATAAAACAAGTGACAGGATAAAAGACCATTATCCCACAGCAATCAAGAGAAAAGAAAGAGCCACCTCTGCTTTTTCAGGAAAGAGAACCTGAGGTGGCATGTCTGTTTTTTAAAGGTAGTTCAGCAGCATATGAGTATAGGGACTTATGTAGCCACACTACACATACATATAGATTATGTGGCCACACTGTGCATGCACATAGATTGTGTAGGGCGTAAGGCCCTGGGGTGACTAGGCAGTTTGCATAAATGCTGATGGTACATGTGTGATCATGGGACCACAGAAATTCTAGCATCTAGGTTAGCTAAGCATTTTGCCTGAATGCTTATGGCCATGGGACCCCAGGAATGATAAAAATGACAACAGTCTCCTGTGTAACACCCAGTGACACCATCCACTTCCTGTTGTCTTCAGATCAATATGTAAAAGTCCAAACTTCTCTATAAGCTTAGCTATGAAATTCTTTTCTGTGTCAGAGTCATGAGTCTGGTTTGGCCTAAATTGTTGTCCCTAAAAGCCCATGGAAACTTCTCAGACTGCTGTGAGTTTCCATCTACTCAACAAATGGTGACAGAAAAAAAGTAGAGACAACATAAAGGTCTGATTAGGTGTTTAACTGGACAAAGTTCTGTGCCCCAGAATGCTTGGCTATATGGAAGGATCATCTAGTCTTTCTGACCAGAAGGGCGGGTGTCTCTGTTTTTCTTCTAGGCTAATCTTTGTGGAAAGTCACCTGGATCACAGCTTGTAGTCTTGAGACACGAAAGAGGTGTCAGTGTTGTTTACAACAATTGCATTTTCAAAATCGTCTTAATGGTGTTTCAAGGTACTCAGCTACTTGTTCCTTGACTTTTATTATTTGATTATTAATGTTTTTATGGTTCACAGGATTTGCTCTAAGGATTGGATATTTCTAAATTCCATCAAGATTATTTTCTTTAAATGAAAATTGCCACAAACCTTTCTTTTCATAGAAAGATACATTTGTGTCATGAATTTCAAACATTTGAAATCCAAATAAGTAATAAATAGGAAAACCTACTAATGAAAAGTATTATTTTTAAATGGTAAATTCAAAGATCAAAATAAAATGATTATTCATTGTACTATACAAATAGCCCATCTTTATTTTTTTAAAAGAATCCTTTTTATCTTCACAACTAAACTGACTAAAAGACATGGTTTCCTAGCAACATCCATTGTGTTTATGACCTTTCTTCCAATATGAACACACAGATGTGATTCTGAATCTAATAAATATACATCATTCAACCCAGATTATTCCAGTTTCCCTACAGCAGGCTGAAAGAAATAGCCAAGCAAAGATTAGAGCCAGAAAAATAAACATATATTCAAAACAGTTCTGAACATTTTCATATGGATGAGTTTATTTAACTGGGGTTAATACATCAGGTACCATCAGGTAGGATTCTGTTGTAATGTACGGGCATATAATTAAAAGACAACAGTGATAGAAAAGTATGATATTATGAGAGGTTTCCTTGCTTTTAGAATATATGCATATGTATATATATTCATAAATACATTGGTAACTTATGACTATGAAGTTTTTCAGACTACAAATGTTTCTGTATCATTAAGCATTAGAAAATAATAGATAAAGTAACTCCTTCAACTTATTTAAATATCTTTAAGTTAATCTTACCATGTAAGATAACTTTTTATCATCAAAAAATTTAGATAACATGCCTTATCTATATTAGATCTAATCACTATTGTGTCTTATCTCCTAAAACTCATATAAAAATGAATAAAATGACATACAGAAAAAATACTTGTATTGTTGTAACTTTGTTATACATTGTTTCCTGTGCAATAAATACTCTAAAGCAAAAAACAAGTCAAGGAGCTTTGAATAATACTCCTTTAAAGAAAACAGGCCTTCACTGTTGGCTAAGAGCAGAGGTTAAATGTCACTAAGTCGGTGGTTAATTTTCCTTGGTTAATTCATTATTTAATGAATCCTTACAAATGTATCGGTTCCGTATGTCACCACCACAGATGTAGGGTTTAGTGAGTTTAGTTTATGCAAAACAAAAATAATTACAGGGATGCTTTTAAGCCAGATGTTGAAAATTGCTGGAGACACGTTTGGGTCAGCACGTTTAGCAGAGTTTACACCAGTGGCTACTCTAACTGGCAATTGATTGCCTATGAACAATTAGTAATATATCTTTCTTGTTTCTAAGCAGACATTTGATTCATTTTAAATAAATGCATATGGTTAAGAGAGCAATAAGAGTGGTAAATATTTTTTATTTATATTTAAATACAATGAACACAGTTTTGCTAAAATGGTAATGTTTTAAGTATAAAAATATTAAATTTATTCTGACATCTATATAAAATTGATTTTGTTTGCAAGTCAGAAGGATTTTTTTCTAATGTTAATCTCAACCTAAGAGTTAAATTCCTACCATGTTCCTTGTGACTCATTTTAATTGTCAATAGTAATGAAAAAGCTACAGTTAGGACAGCTGAGACTGGCTTCCTTTCTTCCTTCCTTCCCTCTCTCTCTCTCTCCCTCTCACCCTCCCTCCTTCCATCCTTCCTTCATATGCTGACTAGTTTTCATCAACTTGACACAAGAGAGTGTCATTTGGGAAGAGTGCACCTCGATATAAAAAATAAAATCCTCAATCAGAACTATCTTTAGACAAGTCTGTGGGTCATATTCTTTTTTAATTATTGATGTCGCAGAGTCTAGTCTATTCTAGTTGATATTATCCTTGGGTAAGCGGAGCAAGTCATGGGAAGCAAGCCAGGAAACAGCATCATTCCATGGTCTCTGCTTAGTGCTTCAGTTCCTGCCTCCAGATTCTTGCCCAAACATTCTTCAGTGATGCGCTTAGAAATGCAAGCCAGATAAACCTTTCCATCCCAAGTTGCTTCTGGTCATGGTGTTTATTCCAGCAACAGGAAGCAAGCTAGGATTCTATCTTCCTCACTCCCTTCCTGCCTCCCTCCATTACACCCTCTCTCCTTCCTCCTTCCCTCTCTTCCTCTCTTCCTCGTCTCTCCGTTCCTCCCTCCCTTTTTTATTTCCCTCCTTCCTCCCTTTCATCCTTCCTTCTGTCCTTTTTCTTTCTCTCTCCTTTTTCCTTCTTTTGTAATTTTTGTTATGATCAACTTGGAGTCAGCTCAGCTTCCCTTCAGGACAAAAGCCACTGATTAAAGTATAAAGAAATTACTTTCACCTTATTAATAGTTGCCAAAGTCATACTAGATTTAAAGTCCATAATTTTAGGAGCCTACATAGGCAATCTACTTCTGAACAATGTATTATTAGTTCAATGAAAATTAATTTGGTTATTACTAATGATCTGAAAATTCTTCACTCTCTCTAAGCCACAAATACACTAGACATCCCAGTCACCAAAAATTAGAAGCATCGTTTTACTGTTTTTTCTGTCAGAAACCAAACAACTATGGCCAAGTGGATGACAAATTTCTGAGTTTCTGCTCTTGGGCCAGAGCTGACTCCAGATTTTTTCTTCCTCCATCCAATAAAGTATTCCTAACAAGACACATGGAATCAGTAGGGATAACCATGTGCAACTAGAGATGCTTTAGCAGGCTGGCTTGAGTTCTTGACACGGTAGTTTACATCATTAGTGATAAATGAAGTACTTAATGATAGATACAATTCTTTAAATTCCTACTGGCTAAAAATACTAGAACTGTGAATTGCAGTTTTATTGTGTTAGTGATGAATATTTTACCATCTCTTTGTACTTTAATTATTCTCTGCTTAAGTTTGTATGATTTCCTCTTACCTATTCAGACATACCTTGTTGTGGTAGCACCTTCTGCCGCCTAGTCTCACCAATTCCCAAGAACATATCGTGGAGAACACGAGATCTCAGCAACTGTCATACTTCATTTCTCACCCTTCTTGGGATATGTCAGAGGAATCACCTTATCTGAAAGGTGCAGCCGTGTTTTGAAAAAATAAAACCAAGCAAATATCCTCCTATATATCCTGTAGATCAATGAACACACCTGGTTTCTATTGTGGAGCTCCAGCACCAATTCTCATATCTAACACATCCTCTCTTAGACAAGCTCATATTATTTTGGAAATATGTTTCTCAAGCAAATGCATACATTTCTGTCTTTCCTCACTCCATTTTTTTTCAGTCTAAGGACACACAGATAATGAAACATTTTGTTTTTGTTGTTGTTGTTTTATAGACTCTATAGTAGAGTCAAAAACACAGTAACAGTAGTTCTAAACATCTATCACAATTTTTGAAATGAAATAATTCACAGAGAGGAGTCTTTTACTGCCTCCTATCTAAAAACATTTGGAAATGAAACATGTTCCCTTGGAATTTTCAGAGGTAGTAATCTTTATATTTGATTTTCATCATAAACTAAAAATTTCTCATTCCACTCTGAATTGTATCATTACTCAAATCTAACTATTGAAGATCAAAACCAGCAGTGAATAGTGGCACTATTTTATTAGGATATCCCAGTTCTCCAACCTTCAATAAAAGACTGAGATAGCTTTATTAGTATCTCCTGGGACGGTTGCACAATCAGCTTTTGTGTCTTCACTAGGAAAAGCTGAATCACCAGAAATTATCTCACACCTGCTTATATCATTTATTTGTGGATAAGATCTAAATTCTAGTGAAGTGAGTTTCACCAGGAAGCATCTAAATAAGTGACGATTCCCATGTCTGAGAATCAGAGGCAGTAAATGAAGAAGAGTATTGTATATGATGAGGTCGGCTATTTTGAGTAGGGACAGTAAGGATACTCTGGTTAAACACATGAACACGGCATGGTTGTTTGACAGTAGCTTCCATTCATATAGTCTGTCTGGAAAGGATAAGTGTAAAATCATTTATTTTTGTTTAGAATAGTTAACCACATTTCAAGAGTTTCTTCCTAATAAGTGCTTCAGCATTTTGGAGCTACTTTAATTCATCATGGATTTAGGCAATGTTTATTTTGCTTAATACATCTTTAGCAAAATACCACAACGAAATTATGTGGATTATTTATAGGTGTCAGGAAACTTTATTCTATTTCATAACAGAGTATTAGTTTACTTTTGTGTAAAGTATTTATTCTTGAAAAATAGCTTAATTAACATTATAACAAGGTTAAAACTTGATATTTTTACCTGGTCATAAAAGAAATCACTATTTAATTTAATTTTCTAAACCATTCTAGGGAGTGGTAAGAAATAGAATTGCTGTCTTCTGCACCTTACTTGCATTTGTAAAACAAGAAACAACTAGAGACTGACATTGATTTAGCATTTAAGTTTTGAAGTTAGATAAAGATAAAAATTAGAACATTTGGTTTCTTCAATATTAGATGTAGTCAGTAATATGTTAAAATGTATATTAAACATGTAAATAAAGGGTATTTATCCTATTAAATTTTATCTTGCTGTTTTAATAAAATGCAGTTAAAAATAAATTGCATTGCTAACTAGGGAAAGTGATATCAATCTCTCCAAACTTCCTCTCATGACAATTAAAGATGGGATATTGACAATGATTGTAGCACTACAATTTCTACATAGCCTCTGAGTTTACTCTGAATAAGCTTCACACATGAAATATTTAAACACAAGAGAAATCCTTGCAGATCTATAGTTAGGAAATCTAATATTTTTAACATGTTTTGAAAAGCTAAAGTAATATGATTGTAAATATGCATTGAAAATTTTCTACAATTAATTCTTTTGAATCAGCTTTTGATAAGTAAGTTCTATTATTTCTCATACAAAGAATGAGGTCTGCTTTTGGTGAAAACCTAATCAGCAT
>JAQHUG010000505.1:539100-564593 GCA_028555095.1 Dicrostonyx torquatus | reverse complement strand
GGCCCCCTCCAGATGTTTCTGCTGGGATTAGATCAGGGCCTCTTGATGCTCCAGGATCTCAGAGGCAAAAGCGCAGGCTTGGTGGATAAAAACCGTGGGACAAATAACCCCTGCTTCCCTGCTCTAACTCCCCAATCCCCAGAGCCTTATCCCTGGAGCCTGCTGCTTTGTTAGGTCCTAGGACCCCGCAGCTGGAAGGGGGAGCTGGGGTGGGCTGCGAAAAAAATCCAGTACAGGAGCAGGGCCCTGTGCCCAAGTGACCAGAGAGTTCAGAGGAATAGAGTGACCATGCACCCCTCCCCGGTCTGCGCGGGCGCCGGGTAGGGACAGACTTACCCCTCCAGATGTTTCTGCTGGGACTAGATCAGGGTCCCCTGATGCTCCAGGATCTCAGAGGCAAAAGCATGGGCTTGGTGGATGTAGCACTGTGGGACAAATAACTCCTCCTTCCCAGCTCTAACTCCCCAATCCCCAGAGCCTTAGCCCTGGGGCCTGCTGCTTTGTTAGGTCCTAGCGATATTTGCTTTTTTTAATAAATAAAAAGAAAACAAGATAAAAAGAAACAATGAAAAGAGACTACCCAAGAAAAGTGAAAATGCATTTTAGTAGATATCTACTGAAGAAGACTAGAATGCTGTGTTCTAATTCATACTCGTTCTTGGTTCTGCTACATGGAAGGGTGCTAATAATTATCTTAAGGCTTGCCATCAAATTTTTGTATCAGTGACTTATTTTAAATTCATTACCATTAAGAATGAAATGCAATAAAATTATTTATTCAGGGAAAGAAAAGGAATCAAAGATGAGTAGAGCAAGTCCAAGCCATTAGGCATCTGTAGTTACTGAAAAGAATTTATAATTTGTGAAATTTCCATTTCATCTCAGTCATTGAATCTTCTGTTTCATTGTTTGAGGAAAAACCAAGGAAATTCATCCTTTTTTAAGCTGTTGATAAAGGATCTTTATTTCTATTTCTAATGTGAATTTTAACTAGAGTAACACTTTATATTTTGCATTTTAGTTATGAGAAGAAAATATTGAGAAGACCACTGATTTCTTTATGTAGAGGCTGCCTTGACATGCATACATGACTTGAGAATGATTTGCATTGGCTTTGAACCCTTTCTTTATGCATTTTATTTTTCCAATAGAAAATCTTTATTAGCCAAAGGCAACTACACTGGGTTCTTGGTAACCCAGTGAAGCACCGAACCTTTTTCAAGGTGACCTTTTAAGGACAAAGAAACATGTCCCAGGTTGACATAGTTCAGTTAACAAGAACAGTAAGCCAGAAGCAGAAAACTACATAAGTCAAAAAGCAAGTTTACCACATTTAGGGACTTTTTTAAAGCTATGGACTTTGATGGATTAAGTCTTTGTTTTTATTTCCATAGTTAATATTTTCTATATGCTGAGGTGTTTTGTTTGTTTTTAAATTTATTCTTCTCTCATTGGTTACATCCTGACTACAGTTTCTCTCCACTCCTTCCAATGTCCACCCCCCTTCTCCAGATCCATTCCTTCTCAGATTTCTCTTCAGAAAAGAGCAGTCTTTCCAGGGATAGCAACCTATGACCTAACAATCCTAACTCAGTCATGTTACATTGCTGTGAAAGGATCTTCTCGGCAACCCTGAGGGGTAGCTTCCATTTATTTATCAGGTGAGAATTTCAAACAGGCCTGTCTCTTCTCAATGTCTGTCTTGAGAATGGAAAGCAGGCCTGACCGAACAGCATTGTTCCCTTTATAGCTTCCCTTTTAGCTCTAGCTGCTTTTCGGAAGTTGAGCTGAGATTTTATGCTGCATTTTCATATTCCAGTTAGGTGTTCTCATGGGGCATCACTGAAGGTGTCAGGAACATGAGAGACTTGGAGGCAAAATCTTGGCCCATTCCCCCAACACACAAAATTTACAGATGAATCTGCATTTTACCTTAAAAGAAAATTATGAAGAATATTTTCCCATAGTTTTATGCTTTCAAAAGTGGAGTTTGCTTCCAATTGTGTATTTCTAAAGACAGTACATGAAGTCAACTATATAGCATTTTTAAATCTCAATTTTGATTCCAATTTTACAAATTTTAGACTTGGCACAAATGATTACAATTTGGAATATATATGAAATGTAAGAATTCAAGGTATTGTTAAGGAAAAAAAAACCTAAAAGAGTCAAAGTAGTCAGTCCTTATATTGCCAGTGTATGTCTAAAACGCATTTGAAACATTTAGTGCAAGAACTCAAATAATAGGATGTTACTAATATCTTTATTTAAAATGTGATCGCTGAGGTGGCTGCCATACTATAGAATTTGGTTGTTTCCATGACAGCTTTTTTAAAAAATAAACATAAGAAAAAATATCAATAAACATGCTTTGAAATTATTTAGTGGGTTGTTTACAGTAAAATTAAAGACAGACTTTTTGTTTATTTTGCAAAATTTAGATAGGGATACACTTAGCTCCATTATTTTTGTCTATATGAAACAAAATCTAAAAGTTGTTTCCTTTATGCCTTGAAATTTTTGTGGTTGTTCTAAAGCAAAAGAAAGTAAAAGATTATGAGTTATGTTATGGTGCCTGGGGACTAAAAAATATATTCTTAAAAATCTTTTGTACACAATGCCATACTATTTCAAAGCAAAGTATACTTATAACAGTGACTTTTAACACTGCCATCTTATCAGTGATTGCTCTGTTCCATACAGTTTTCTAAGAACTTTATAGATATAAATGTACATCATTTTCATATATGAAATCTTAATATCTTCATTGGAGTATGACTTTCTCCTATTATCAGTACATCAACAATAGACAAAGTGAGAGAGAGATAGAAATAAATATTGTGAAGTCTCTTTTTTATATTGCCTTCTCTACTTGCCTAAAATCTAAGTATTATGTGCTGTCTGGTAGTAAAATTAGTATAATCCAGAAACATATTGAAGTGAAATAAAGTTTTTTTTCCTATGTAAAACACATATGCTTTTCTACTGAGTCATTGCCCTTCTCAGAAACTATTAGTTCAATTTGCAAGGCAGCAATTGTACCAGTGGACACAACTCATCCAATGGATCGGTTCACAGTTGTGTAATCATTGATTCTTAACCTATGCCAGAAGCCTGTGCATCACCTACTGTGACTATGAAAGATGGCCAGAATAAAAGATGCCTCCGTGTATATTGTACCTTGCTTTCTATAAATCATGAAGCCAAGGTATATTTGAAAAATAGGGTCTTAACAGCTACTTCTGGTGGGCAGCCAAAAGGAGTAACAATAGCCTACATTGTTAGGGGTACTCATCCATCTCCATACTCAACCCCTATAAGGGAGTACTCTACACCTGGAGAAGGAAGTTATTGTTTGTTTGTTCTGTTTTTTGTTTTTGTTTCTTGTTTGTTTTTTTTTTAACAAGGCTTCTTACAGTAACATTACTCAGCCTGGCAGGATAATTCCCTTCTAGCTATTTTTAAACCTTATTTTCTGTAATTGGCTTATAATAAATAGCAACAACATCTTGGGGATTTCAGAAGTGTACCAAGTTAACCACATAAAACTAAAATTCAAAGCTAATATCTACATTTCAAGTTACGTACCATTGTTTCTTTAGGGTTTCTTCACTAGGTATAGTTTTTCAAGCTGCAGTCACTTACCTTTACAATTCATAATTTAGTCTTTTAGAGCCTAATAAAGTTCTATTATGTATATGAAAAAAAATTCATAATCCTCTTATTAGTTGAAGGATATTTAGGTTGTTTCCTCTTCTTAATTTTTGTGAATAGAGATCAATACACATGGGAAATCAATAATCTCTAGGGTAGGACATAGAGTCTTTGGGGTGTATACCCAGGAACATTATGTCCAAGTCATGTATTAGGCCTACTATTAACTTTTAAAATTATAGCCCCAATGGATTGCATGGTGGCTACACAAGTCAATATTCCAACCAGAAGTGAGTAAGGGTTCTTCCTTCTCTGCAATATTATTAGAATCTGCTGCTGTTTGACTTTTTGGGAATAGTTATTGTGATTAGGATGAAATGGAATTTCAAAGTAAGTTTACTTTTCATCTCTTTGGTGGTAACTATAGACCTAAAAAAGAGAAAATGAGGGGAAGGATATAAAAGGAGGTGGGGAAGGAAATAAAGGGAAATAGGGCAGGAAATGAGAAAAGATGGGAAGTTGGTATAAAATGAATGCACAATATACATGTATGGAATTGATTAAAATACTAAATCATTTAGACAATCACACCTCTTTTCCCAAAAGCTGAGGGACCCTTATGGAACAGAAAGATGGTAAGAGCCAGATGTCAAGGGGGGCCTAAGGTGAAACACTGTCTTTTAGACGTGACCAGACCTCTAAACTCACTAACTCATAGTACCTGTAGTTGCCTGCAAAAGATCTACATAGGATCAAAGCCGCTCATCATTTCAGAATGAAGAAGGAAGAGGCTCCACTCTAATCTGAGGAGCTATTGAGAGGTAATGGCTTCGGCTAAAGAGGCAGTCAATTTTCTTCGAGAGTGTGACCCACAATAGGTTTTCCCATGGCTGAGCTCATACTTAAAAGCTAACACACATTTCATGATAGTCTCATAAACTCAGAATTATTTTTCTTCAATAGTTTAATTTTGTTATACTTGTATTTTTTCAATCTTAAAAATTAGAAAATAAGTACTGAGAAATTCTACCTGCCAGGCTTTTCATAATTTAAGAAAAAGCATCGTTCTCACTTTAATTTATTTTAGAATAAATAATTTGTTTCATGTAGACTTTATACTATATATTATTTTTATCTTTCTGTGCCCTCTTAGTGATATATTGCTTATTGCTGTTTCTCCACATATATTTGCATTGCTGAATGGTATACTGCCTACTGCAGTAGTGCTTATCCATCTTCTTGCAATTGGAAGTTTAAAGTTCTCCTAAGTGTGCTTCCTTATAAACAGCATTTCTCTTACAGCCTTTGTCCTTGGGCAAACTTTAGTTTTTATGAATTTTTGGTGTAGATTTCTATGAATAGAAATGGAGGTTCAGATTATTCTGAATCCAAGCAGAGAGGTCTTGAGTTCCTGTTAGAATCTAATCTTCAGAGAATTAACTAAAATTGAGAGCAAAGGTACTAGAGTACAATTTCCAGTCCCTGAATCTGTGGAATGCACATAAACACAGGCATATCAAGAAATCTTGGACAGAACTTGTTTATCTGGCCTATCTGCTGCCCCTAATGTTCAACTGCAAACGGAAAGCTATTTGAGCTTAAAATTGCTATGAGCATAAATGTAATAAAATACGAAAATAACATAAGAACTCTAGTATACTCTAAGGTCACGTTGCTATCAAAACTGAAGGAGAAGATAAGATAACAGAAAAGAACCTGGGGTTAGTGCAGAATTCAAGCACAGAATAAACGTCATCAAAATGGATATAGGCTTCATATTCCAGAACTGTTCTGGACGCTTCCTACTTTGGTGTTTCCGTGTCTTCATCTTTTGTCTTAATTTCTTATTCTGTTATATTTCTTGCCTCTGTGTTTATGATAAATCTGCCTTTATTCCTTTCTTTTGATCTTTTTTATTGATCTTATTGAGGTATACATTTTTCTCTGCTCCTCTCCCTTTCTCTCTTCTCCCCATCACCCCTCTTGCATGGTCCCCATGCTCCCAATTTACTCAGGAGTTCTTGTCTTTTTCTACTTCCCATGGAGATTAAATCTATGTAAGTCTCTCTTAGGGTCCTCATTGTTTTCTAGGTTCTCTGGGATTCTGATTTGTTGGCTGGTTTTCTTTGCCTTATATTTAAAAAGCACTTATGGGTAAGTACATATAATAATTGTTTTTCTGAGTCTGGGTTACCTTACTCAATATGATGTTTTTTAGTTCCATCCATTTGTCTGCAAAATGGAGTACTACACAGCAGAAAAAATTAATGACATCTTTTGATCATTTTAGTATCCTGTTTTTATTGTTTTTTCATGATGTGGGAGTGGTCATGTTTGCTTGCAGGAACAAAGTTGGCAGAAAGCTGGAAAAGTGTATGAGATAAACAAACAGGAGGTAAAGAAGCAAGATATCAAGAAATCTTGGACAGAACTTGCTTATATGGCCTATCTGCTGCCCTTAATGTTCAACTGCAAACGGAAAAAGCTATTTGAGTTGAAAATTGCTGTGAGCATAAATGTAATAAAATACAGAAACAACATAAGAACTCTAGTATAATAGGGGAGGTGGCACTTCCTTTAGAATAAAATACAGGGTTTTAGTACACATTTTGTAAACCAATGAATTCCAAGGTTGATTTTAGAAAGCTACTTTTCTCCCATGCACTGTGATGTTCTTCCCATGTTGATAAAAAACATAAATTGGTTATCACATTGCAGACCAGTGGCTTGAACTATCGGTGGAGTTGCCTCTCATAGCAACGCTTTTTAGGAGGTACTTTCACTCTACGAGAGGACATTTGGTCATTTCTGGAGTCATGGTGGTTTGAAATAGAAGTATTCCCCATTTTAAATACCTGGACCCCAGTTGGTAACCCAGTTGAGGGAGGTATAAGAAGTATAGCCTTAATGTTAGAAGTATGCCTTTAGTGATAGGCTTTGAGAGTTTTAAACCTCGTCCTATATCCTACTCCCAGGTCGCCCTCTCTCCTTCACATTTATAGGTCAAGGTGTAAGCATTCAGCTTGCTGTTTGAGCTGCTTTGCTTGCCACTCACTGGCATGCTACCCCTGCTATCATGGACTCTAACCCTCTGGAACTGTAAACTCCGATAAACTCTTTCTTTTATAAGTTCCCTTGGTCATGGTGTTTTATCACAGCTACAGAAATGTTACAGGAGGCATCCGGATGACTTAACTTGAGGTGGGTGGGAGGTATTTACTACTGTCCTCTAATTAGGCACAGTGCAAAGGTACAAATGAACTAATACACAGAGTAACACCCCCAAATATAGATGTATCTTTCTGTTATTTGCTTGGATCGTGACAGTACTTTATAGTGAGGTATTGTTCAAATTGTTGCAGAAAAGTTGGACCATATTGGAAGATAACCACTTCTCTCTGGTAATAGCAATTTTTTCCTTTTATAGTTTTATAGTTCATGAACGGCCCATGGTTTATTCTTAAAAATGTTCGTTGTTTTAACTAAATGAATCCCTGAGCTGATGAGGTGGGTCAGGCAATGGATGTGCTTGTCCCAAAGGATATGACCTGAGTTTGATTCCTAGAGTCATTCAATGGAAGAAAATAATTAGATGAATGATTAGTACAAGTTGTCCCTTGATCTCCACACATATTTTATGGCACCTAAGTGTTGGCCAACACATTGACGCATAAACACATACATACAATCAATCAATCATCAATAAGTTGTAACTTAAAATTTAAAAAGAATAAATTCTTAAGAAAGGTAATGTATATCAATTTCTAGGTCATTGGTTCTCTCCTCTCTCCTGACTTTCACCCTCTTTATTTCTTCCTCCCTCCCTTTCTCTCTTTTTCCTCCTTCCTTCTTTCATTCCTCCCTTCCTCCCTTTTTAAAGCATATACACACACTCAATAGTAAATCAGAAAATTGTTTAAATTCTTCATCCCTTCAACAACATAAACTTGCATACATGGAAACATTTGTATTCCACTTACAACAAATTCATAGATCATCCAAAGAGCATCTGTAGAAGCTATGTATCCCAGAATCATTGTGCACATTGAAGGGAGGAGAATAGGAAACTTGCAAAGTCAAATATATATGCAGTTCTTCAGATTAGTAAAATAGTAAAAAAAATACTCTTGCCATAGTCCATTGACAAGTCAACAGACTGTCAAGGTTTTATACCTGCAGAAGCCCTTTGAAATTGCAAACCACCAGAGACTCCACAAGACACTGTTGCAATGGACGCTGCCTCTGAGTTGGGAAATATGTTATGCACCAACAGTGCACAATGCATATACAAACCAAAGAAAACTCTCATAGAATAGACTTTGCTGTGATAACTACAAAGTTCAGTCAGTATTACTTTATTGACTACCTATTTGCTGTCAAAAGGCAAAGGAGGGTGTTAAGTCTGCAGGGGGATTATTTTCTATTGATAAGTGTCTGTTGACAGAATCTTTATCATTTCTTGCCAGTTTCCTCAAAGAACATTGTGACAACTGCTCACAGTAGGCAGAGTCAGACTCCAGAACTGATTCTGGCAATCTGCATTGATCATATTGCTGATGATCTTTAAAACATCTTGCTGTCCCAGACTTTACTTATGTCAGGGAGAATTAGCAAAACCCTCTGATACTGGTATGTTCAAACCTTTACCAAATCTCAAGTTCTGCAAATGAAAGCATAGGAAGTAAATTGTAATTGTCATCAATATTTAAGAGTCATCTCTAGCCAGAAAGCATCAACAAGCTCACAGAACATTTTTACAAAAACGCTGTTCTAATTTTATTCAGACGCATAATAACGTGAGGGCTGCACAGAAGAAAAACGATAGTGGTATCTGGTTGGTTTTGAGCTTCTTACTTTTTTTTTTAATCTTTGTACAAGATGGAAAGGTGACTAATGTCTTTTGTTAGGTGAATATCAAAAAAAAAAAAACAACAAAAGAAAGGACAAGAGAAGGAAAAGGGATAGAGAAGAGGGGCAGCTGTCAGTTTTTCTGGTAAAAAGAGAGGAGATGTCATAAAATTCGGAAAAAACAAAATTGTAAATATTAATCCAAAGGAGCATAAATTTAAATGTCTGTATAGCTGTATATAAGAGTGTGTTAATGCACATGTATGCAAACATTTATTTCACTTTACATATTGGTGTTCCTTTGAAAAATACAGCAAAATATATTTATGTACTCTTTGTCTTCTTGCACAATTGCTATTTTATATAGCTAGAAAATAATGAATAGGAGAATAAGTAAAGTTTAAGTAAAGTTTTCGGTGGAAAAAAAATCTAGTCTTTTGAGACTCACCTAGAGCTTCTGAGACATAAAAGAAGTAATGTAAGTTAAGGCAGTGCCTAGCCTCTACTGGTTTTATTTCACCCACATGTATTAGCTAAGTGGCCAGCACTGATGTGCACTTCAGCTGAGTGCTGGTCAATTCTCCAGCCATGTTAGCTTGAGTCAAGCTCATGTTCAGCAAGTGTAAGTTAAGTCAGACTTGTAGAGTAGATCTTAAACATAGGGTTTGATCTTATTTCTCTTTTTCCCCAAATGAATTTGGCCCAAAATGTTAACAAAATTGGAAACAGCTGTGTTAAAAAACTACTTTCTTTTCCATTTATAGTCTTGTCGACCAATATAAATGTCTTCATTTTAGTGGAGCCTCTCCCCCACATCCAGATGTTATATATTTCTCAATAATCCTCAGCAAAATTGCCAAAGCCAACAAGAAGTTTTAACATGTAAATTCCACACATTGTTTCCTGCTCATCATGGCCTTTTCTCCATCAGCCCCATCCTCATCAGATTTCAGATGCACGGCAGTTGACATAGCTACAGCAAAGGACTCTGAGTCATCATCTCATTGTGGGATGGATTCCTTTTACATTTTTTTTGTCTGATTCATGAACCGCTTTTTGAAAATCTAAAAATGGTTCATGAATTGCATGGGAGTTGGCAAAAATTAATAATAATGAGCCCATTTTGAGTACACTGAAATGAACTGATTATCATGGCAAGCTGTTGCTAATTTGGATCTTGATGGCAAGAGAGGGTTCTACAGGAGCCTTTTTACCAGCAAGCAGGACAGATTTCATAGTGTGGCAGCGAAAACACTTCTGTAGACTTCACCTCTAATTTTTTTCCTTTTAAGATCTTAAGACATGATGTAGAATTTATTGACAGTTATCAGTACTGTGTTTTTAAAATTATTATGTAATCTCACAGGGAAAAATGATACAACCAACAGACATTCGAAACAAATGGTATAATGAAGACCTGTCATTTAGTCCAATGAATGAGCTCAGGGTTTTCTGAAATGCTAGAAACTATGTTCCTTCAGTTAAGCATGAACTTATCCAGTTATGTTATCCTAATTTATTATCCAGTTATTGCTAGCGTTTCTCATATCAGTTTCTAAGCATTTTCTTCTAAGATTTCAAAGCTAACAGCTTCAGCAGCATTCTTAAACTGGGTCTCTAAGGGAGTTTAATAGATATTACAAACAAAATAAGAATTTCTCTTGGCTATGTTTTGTGCAACAATAAAGAGTAAAGCAAAGATTGCTGGATCACAGACACTAATGAAATATCTTACATGTTAGAAATTATGCTTATCAAAGAATCATAAAATGTTTTTGGCTTAATTTGAGAAAGCATTTTTAAAAACCACAAACAAAAATAAAATAAAAAGAAACCTATTTGCCTTCTCATGAACTTATGAAATCAAATATTTTAATGCCTTGTTTTCCCAGTAATCATGTACCTGCAATAGTGTTTTATGTTTTGAAACCAAGTAAGTGATCTTTGAAAGCAATAACCTATGAATACAAACTAATTACGAAAATGCAATTTTACCTCCTGTGGTTGACTATACAATAGGAAGAATAACTCTACTTTGTAGTTGACTGAGCATGTATAACAGGCTACTAAATAATTAAATAAAATTAACATTTACAGAAGTCATTTTATCTTCCAACATTTTTACCTTATGTTCAAACTCTATTGCATCCAATCACATGTGTAGGGTAATAAAAAAAATCTTGAGTGTCACCAAGCCCTATTTAACATACATGCTTCATTCTATAGTAAAGGGCATGTCCTCAAAATATATTCACTAACATTTCTTTTCTTCATTTTCTAATGAAGCCAATGAATATAGTAGTGTCGAAAAGAGATCTTCTTTGACAATGACAGATTAGCCAAGCTTAATATAAACTATTTTATAAATAAATATTTGCAAAACAATGCCTCATCATGTTATGGAAAGAAGAGAAAATATTTTATGCAATGTAAGAAATCCCTGTAGAGTATATCTTGGTGATGGAAACATTAGCAATCTGAGAATGGTTACTTTCATTTGGTGGGGAGTAAAAGTCAACAAATAATCTTAGCCTTCATAGAACAGTTCTTAAAATATTTATCTACTTTCTCAGGCTGAGCTTTATTGAATACAGAGAACCTTCTCGGAATCTCAGCTTGAGGCAGGTAGTGTTCCACAGTATCCTGCCGCATATAAATGCCAAATCATGCTCCGGCTTAATGTGGAAAAACTGTTTTATTCTCAGTTTGAAGTGTGAAAGGAAACCAGAAATACCACAAGGCATACACAAAATTTTAAATAGTTTTCCAGGATTCTGAAAGGAGCTTGTTTATTAGTATATATGAAAGTTCTATAGATAGGAGAATACTTACTCATTTGAGAATGTGGAAAACATTGACCTAAGTAAGAATAGTCAAAGCAGGCAATGCTGATACCGGTGTTTTAGATGTCCCCATGAGAGTATTAGTAAGGGAATAGACAGGAGAGGAGGTTTTTCTGAGGTCAGATCACTCTACTCTCCATCACCTAAACTTTAAGTGTTTTTTTTTTCTTCAATTCTGTTTTCCTACACACTACACATTTAAGGAGAAAGAAGATTACATAGTAATTATTGTCCAGTGAGAAATATTTAAAGTTACATTAAAAGAAAGTTCCACTTCAATCTAGAAAGACCATGTGATTGAATGTCTACATCTTATGGAAAAGGCAAAGATTCCACCTTTTAGAAGCAGAGGACAGTAGCTTTTAATGAAATGCTCTATAGTTGATATTTGCAGCTAAGAACTGACTATAGATAAAACAAGTATGTATAAAGGTGGTTGTAATATTTGGCCTTTTATCACATTGAGTATGCCGCCACATCTCTGAAGTGAAGGGATATTTTCTCCAAGCAGAAGTGGAATCGTCTAGAGAGCCTCAGAAAACTCTGGTTCCTGGAAACTTCATTTTAATAGTGTGCATGCATATTCAGGGAATTCCTGAAGCTATTCTTTTCTGTCGTCCCCTTTATGCTCATCCTCATAATGGATCTGCCTCCTAAACTTATTCCCAATTCTCACAGTGAACATCCCTTTTGGGAAGTGATTGTCTCGCTATCCTAGCCACAAAATACAGCTTGCCTTTTGCTTTGGTAACCACTTTAGATAGCAAATATTTAGTCATTATCAGATAGACAAAAAAAAAAAAAAACAACTTTGAAATTTGCAGTATGATCATACTTACATAAATATCTATAGCATTTATTTAGTAAACAGCCAATTCTTTTCTCTAGGTATTAATGTTTACTTCCTATAACAGATATTGTCTCATTCATCATTTGAGAGGCAAGCTAATTCCTGTGTGCATGAAGACAAAGGCCAAAAATGACCATCACCTATTCTGCATTAACCCTGTTTCAGGACTTCCATATGTCAGGAAATGAAAGCAGCACCCTCTCAGTCAATTTGGGCCTTGTTCTTGTTGTTGTTGGTGGTGGTGGTGGTTTTTTGTTTGTTTTGGCAAATCCTTTTTTTTTAAATCAAGTTTTTGAGCCCATATGCCTCTCTTGGGTTATGATGTGCCCATTACCAACCCATTTCAATCTCAAGGAATGAGAGTTGAAGTAATCAATAAAACAGTTATTTCTCTTTCACCAACCCATGATTTAAAAAAAAAATCAGGACAAACTCTACAGAAAGTATTTTCACATGCTCCATGAAATCTAACAAGTGGCACACCATAGATTCATATACATCCCTATCCAAAAGGCTTTGTCCCGAAGTTTCCTGAGTAGATTCTAACTTACATCTCTAACTTTATTCTATTTAAGGAAAAGTGTTTCTACTGTCGTCATCTTTGCATTTTTGGTTGTGAACCTAGCCTTTAATGGGTAAACCATCTCTCCAGCCCTACTGTTGAAATTTTTTAATTGAGGTGGATAAAACGATTGAGAAAAACTTTTCTAGAGCTTGTTTCAGAGATATACTATGAATTAAATGTCATGATATTGTACCCATAGCTCCTTAAAGGGATCAAATTCTGGATGGACAACTCAAAAGTATAATGACCATGTCCTTGTCCTTTTGTTCAGCTGGACAGCTTGCTCCAGTTGAGAAAGCGCCATTTCTGCCTCCCCAAACATCGACCTTTCAGAGAAAGGGCAAAAGCCCAGTTCCTTAACAGCAGTCGCCCAAGACCCCACAGAGTCTCAGTGTTATAATGTAGATGGCTTTGCCTCAGTACCCTCTTATGCTCCACTTATTCCTTTCTCATCAGTTGAAGGCATTGCAGTTCTTTATCATTTCTTTGTGCTGTTGGACCTACAGCATGACCAGCTTGGATGCTCCACCTCCAGATTTCCATGATTCTTTTTTATTAACATTGATCCTCTGTTCAAATACATCATGGCAAAGACTGTGGCTATTTTTTGATCTTGTTCTAAAAATCTGCCTAAGGATAAATTGAACCGTTTGGGACTAATTTCATCAGCAGAGGTTTCAAGACAGCTTCATATCAATTCTGTTGTGTGGTTTTTAGTCATCACTCTTATGCAAATTAACAATGAAAAAGTGCAAGCAGGGCCAAAGAAACACAAAATGTAGGGTTTAAAAAGAAAATAAATATAATTGCATTAAACCAAAACGTGTAATGGTAGAGTCAAGTCTTGTGCCCAGCGAGGAGAGAAGTTTAAGGAAAGGCTTAAGGAAAAATACAATAAAGTGAGTGATACCTGCAGGGCAAGACTCCCCCAGCAAAGCTTCCGACTTGTAAAAAGGAAATGCCTAAGGAATTCTCTTTTAAAATAAAGAAAAGCTTATTCAACAACGAAAACTATCAATAGTCAAAGCTAAAGGAAATGTAATTCAAAGGGTCAGGTTCCTTTAAACCAGACTACAGAACTTGGCAATATCAGCCCTATGTATCTGTCTTTAGAATCTACATTAAAAAAAAAAAAAAAACTCAAATCAATCTTCTTTGAAGAGTTAAGGGCTAGTGTAAAGAATTTATAGACATCTTTTGAAATAATATTTATTTTTTTTTGTACCCAGGAGGAGGGCTATAATCGTGCCACAACACATGGGTGGAGGCCACAGAACAACTTGTGGGAATGTGCTCTCTCTGCTTACCATGTGGAGAAATCAGGTTTTCAGTCTTGGCAGTAAGGGACAGCCCAAGATATCTTTAACTTTCAAGCCAAAAAATATCAACCTAAAAATAAAAGAAGAAAATGTTTTACTGTTTTTTTTTAACAATTATACTAAGTAATATATTAATTTAGAAAAGAAAATTTAGAAAGGAAATGTCTTCCAATTCAAGCAATAATTGACATATCGTTCCAATTTACAAAATCTGAAATATATAATTTCTTAGTATAAAAATATTAAAAAACATATTTAATGAAAGTATTTTGAATTCATATAATTTTGGTTATCTCTTTAGCAATGTCCATCTCTAGTGCATGGAGCAAGTCAGCTCAGGATATTGATTTAATGGTTCTATATTGGTGCATGTTGGGTAGGTATAACACAAGGTTTGTTTAGTATATGTATGGGTATGCATTGCAATATTATTTTGTAATTTTAACATAATTTGTTTAGAAGATAACTGTGTATATAATTACATATATATATGAATACACGTGATATGCAATATAAGATATTCTTTAACTGCTTCATATTTCAGTGTATACAATATGCTGTTGTGGTTGGTCCTCTTTCACTTATTTATATAGTGCATTTTTTTCTTTTTGTTCAATTTTATCAAACAATAGAATTTGAAACACTGAAAGATCAGAGTTAGATTTAAACTAGATTTAAATAAGAAAATATAGGATAATTTATTGTAGTTCTTTTTTTTATTGTAGTTCTTGTATTAGATTATAGTCACCATATCTCATGCTTTTGTTTATGATAGGTCCTTAGGGTTTACTGAATATTTCTGAAAAAGATCATTGTACCTTTGTTTTCTTCGAGCGAAAAATATACACACTGTTTTCCCTAGCGCTGCTCTATTTCTTTTAAAGCTGTATCTTCACGCCAAATATAACCAGAATATCTATACTAACAAAATTGTATTGAGTCCTTAAATTTTCTTAAATCCTTTACATAGGATGAAAAATAACCCTTATTCCTGTACTTGGCATGAATGGGAGGAAGCATCTTCTCTAGATCATACTCTCAAGGCAGAATCATATTCCAGAATTTGATGCTGTAGGCAAATGACAAATTGAGATATTTTTGAGGCCAAATGAGGGGATATAGAATGCTGTTTTCAAAAGTCACAAATGGATGATAAATGTATTTGTCTAACTACTAAGTTAATGAATAAACTAATTTTAAAAATCCTCAAGAATGGGTCTCCGTAAGTGTTGAGATTACTGCTGACTAGCACTTTGATTTCCTGAGTTAAAACTGAGAAATACAAGAGTGCTATGGCTTTACATTTGTGAAAAGAGGAAGGAGTTTTAAGCCCAAAGTTGTGAGAGGAAACTCTATAACAAAATTGCTGGAGTTATAGTTTGAAGTCAGTACTTGCATTTGTATTACGTTCTTACAATTTCAGTCAGAATTTACTTAATAATATTTCAACATCATTTATGTTTCTTCTTCATGTGCACTTCACTAAAACTCTTTATCAAGAACAAACTAAAAGGACACAAAAGCATGGGTTCCCAGTTCTTTCCATTCTTTCTATTATTTTTTCCTATAGTGTGGTTGATTAGATAACACAGGACAATTGAAAAAATGAATAAAATTATCATAGGATACTTGATCATTGTTACTTCTTAGAACATTATATATCCTCATTAGCATTGAAGAAGACGCTATTTCTAATTGAATGTTTAGTAAAAAAATAAAATAAAACATTGCAATGTCTTAAGTTTTACTCTTGTTAGACATGTATCTATCATGGTGCAACTGGGTTTCAGTGCATGTTGGCTAACATGGGGAATTAAGAAACGGCAACAGACATCCATGCTATCTATTTTCATAGCTCATGCATAGTTTTATAGTCTCAGGTAATCTCATGCACAAAACACATTAAAATGAAAATATTGCTCACTTATATAGAAACAAAAGAAAAATTTCAGGTATTGATAGAGCTGAAAATGATAATTACCCAGACATAGGTAGGCAAATTTTATGTGTTTGGATATTTCTTTGCATTTTTAGATGCATGTGATTTAGTTAGAATAGCCATTAAGGTTAGGAAACAGCTGAGAGCTGATATAGAAGGGTTTTTAATGATGGGATCTGGAATGCACTAGTTTACAGGGCCAGCAGGGAACAATGAAACAGAAGAAAAAGAGAAGATAGAATTGAACAAAGAATAGATAATAACATTAAATATTTTTAATTTAAAAGTAGATATAAGCCTACTACTGTAGAAGTTTCATGAAATATTTCTAGGCATTTACGTATAAAGAGTTAAAATGGAGTCCCCCTGGTCACCCTGCAACGGTTCACCAATGTCCCCACTAGTCACCAGAGGTTAACAAACAAAAAGCCCAGTTTTAGAAATGGATTGTCTCTTTTTGAGTTATCATCCACTGAGGTACCAAAGATGTGCACACATCTTTGTATTAGCAATAGTAGCTATTGTCAATGCTCCAGAACTCGACAGGAAGACCTTCTTGCTGCAGACATCACATACTTGAGTCAAAGAACAAGGAGAAGGATAGGAAAGGAAAAGAGTGGTCTGAGATGATTTTGTTTGAGGGTGAATATAATCAAAACACATTGTAAGAAATACTCCAAGGAATAATAACACTATGAAAAAAAATCATACGTGATATAACTTGTAGGCATTTTTGATAAAAAACCTAGAATTGTAGAATGAGTTTTTACCTAGAAATGAAATAGCTCTAATAAAAAGAAAGTTCCAAGATTGTACTTTGGAGTCTGACCTAAAATTGACTTGGTAGATCTTATCAACTGAAAGGGAAGCACGCATCAATTTCTGGAGGTCTTGCTCAGACGAGTTGTCTTCACTAGGCAAGTTGCAGGGAGGGGAGCAAAGAAATATGTAGAGTTCAATAAAAATCAATTTAAAAATAAAGTTTCAATGGCACCATAAAATTGAAAATAAAGTCTCTGAGCACAGCTCCAAATGATATAATGTGCTTATGCCTGTGATATCTCCTTTACTTCCTCTTTATTACTTTGCTCTAGGCCTTTTGAGAAGTCGTTGGCTCTCATTTTGAATCATTTTTAATCAAATTTTAGGAATTAGCTTTTCTGTTTGCATTGAAATATTTTAATGCTCACGGTGAAGGAGAAAAGGATATTTTATTTTAAGGCCTGAAGTTTTTGAAATGAACCTATACATAATTCGAATAAAAAAGAAAAAAAAAGATGAATCAAAATGTAGATGTAACGTATGAACGTCTGATGGTCTGTAGACACAGCAAGCAACATGCATTCCATCCACTTTCTGGAAGCAACCTCCCAAGGCAAAGAAGAAGTGTTAATGAGGATAATTCAAATTAGCTGAATGCAGCTAATGCCTGAACAGAGTAGTTGTGCATGATGGCAGAAGAGATTCATAATGAAGCTAAAACATATTGAGGTAAATTTCAGAAATGGAAGACTGAACGAGTGCTTTTAAATCAAAATATGAGTGACAGAGCTGACAGCATTAAATTGCAATTACGATAAATGCTGCTCCGAACCTTAATGTACACAATAGAATCAAAACTTTCCAGTAACTAAAGAAATTAGAAAAGTCACTTCAATCTAGACATAATTTGTTTTAAATAGGGATAGGCGATTTTAGTAATGATATTTTTAGAAAATTGGTTAAAGTTTAAATATTTATAAACAAATGTGCACACATGAATACATATACACAGAGAGAAAGATAATGAAACACAAAACAAAACTTGTGTGATGTATATTTGTGCTTTTAAATTTTTAAATAGAAAGTAAGCTAATGAGACTACTAGTCTATGAGAATATAAAATGATCTGGGTTCTTACAATAATTTCTGCTATGTTGTTAGTATTTTGTTTGGCCTAAAAGATATCTTCTTTCCTGGGATGACTGGTTAAAGTCATGTAATTTCCATTGAGATTCACAATATGCCTGGGAAATAACAAACTCACTCATAAGTCAACCTAAAACAAATTGCGGATGTATCCATGGAAGCTGTCCAGCAAGCTTGAGTTTGAAAAATAGAAGGACTTCAAGAGTGTGGTCAGCTAAGAACTTTTAAAATAAATTGCTTAAGAAACGGAAGAAGAATGAAAGTGAATCATGGAAATCTGAAGTATTGCTCAAAAAATCTAGTGCTGTGAAAACTTAAGGAGGGGATCAACAAGATAGCCCAACAGGTAAGGGCACTTGCTGCCAAGTCTGATGACATGAGTTCAACACCTGGGACCTATATGATGAAAGGAGAGAAATTATTCTCTTACTTTCACATGTACTCCATGGGAGCAGACATGCACAAACACACATGTTGCCTGAAAGAAAAGAAACAAATGGAAATAAATTCATGTGTTCGGAACTGAACCTATGTCTTTCTTTATGGACTTTTGTATTATGATAGTTCCATTCAATTTTTGAAGGTCTTGAAATATGTCTACAGCCAGACTACAGATGAGGCAGCAGCTGCTGCATCAGTGGTAAAGGAATTGGGTAATACACCTCTGAAATGTCTACTGTACAAAAACTTGAGAGATTCCTGAGATCAATGCCAAAATTTGAAGCAATTTGAAAAGGCAGGATGGGCTTTTCTGATGACTTCAATTTGTTATGTGTTTATCCAAAGAAAGAAATATGATCTTTTAACCAGAAAAAGGAAAAGAGATTTGAAAAAAGACACCCCACATAAAATGTCTTGCAGGTGGCTAAATGTATTTGAATATCCTAACAGTACTTTCAAACTAAACTTTGGCTGTCTCTGTTCTCTGCATTCTCTACAATGAGCTTTCAACACATCCTTAGCCAGTGACTTCGTCTCTTCCAGCTTTAGTTTTTCTCTCTGTAAGACAACAGTAATAATGCTCCAGGAGGAAGGATTTTGGTTCCTTTACCAATCTGGAATAGTGGAATTTAAGTCAAAGGTATTTGGTTGAGTGTCTGTCACAGGACAGACATTAACTTAAATCCAAATCTAGTTCTAGTAAGTCCACTACTGAATGGATCAATGATTTACATTTGAACACATGAACACCTCCATTACATCTTTCATTTTTGCCTAATTTAACTTTCTCTATTCTGTTCAGTTTATTTGGAATTTCTATAAATGTAACATGCTTCCTCATGCTCTCCCTGCTACATGAAAAGAGTACCCCTTTGTCTTAGTTAGGGTGGCTATTGCTGTGATGAATAACTGTGACCAAAAGCAAGTGGGGCAGAAAGAATTTATTTGGCTCATACTTCCACATCTAGTGTTCCCCAAGGCTTGTTCAGCTTGCTTTCTTATTGAACCCAGGGCCACCAGCTCAGGGATAACACCACCCACAATGGGCTGGAACATCCCTCTACACCCACTAATTTAAAAAGTGCTATACAGATTTGCCTACAACCTGATCTTATGGAGGGATTTAAAATATATATATATAGGTTCCTCCTTTTCATGTGACATTGGCTGTGTCAAGTTAACATAAAACTATCCAGCATATCCTTCTTACCATATCCATTCAGCGGACATCTGCTAAGAGAGGACAAATGGCATAGTCATTGTGAAGCCACATTTTATAATCATGAACATTCTTATTGTTTGCTATCTTAGAATACTCAACATGAAATATTGAGCTCCCTGAGGGACTACATCTTACATCTAGTGTTGGACCCCACAGAATACCAAACACGACACAGCTAGAGGTACTGCAGGAAACGCACGCTTTTGGCCACTATGTGCTTGGATGTTTGGACTTGATCTAAATAGAATTGACAACCTGTATTTAAGTATAAACTGGCATTTTTATTATTACATATATGTGTATTTTGATAAAGTCAGACAAATTTCACTCCTGCTAATGTGTTTATAGGTACTATTTCTGTTATTTTGTACATTTTCTCCTCTGCTTGACTGTCATCTATGTCATTATTGAACTCATCAGTTTTGTATCACGACTAAAGAAGATCCAAATACAGAGGCCAACAGTATTCTAGAGGAGGTACTTGCTTCTGGTTGTAAATGAAGTAACTTCATTTTATTTTCTCAACAAGTTGATGCAGCAGATACTAACCAACCCCTTGCTGAATGCAAAATTTCACAAGTTAACTAGTAAACTTACTGAGAAGGAAATGAAATTTATTTGAAATTACTTATTTTTAGTTCATTTCTTTGACTCCTGGAATACAACTGTTTATGCAATCCATATTTTACACACCATGGATCTGAAATTCATGACTCATCTTGTGTAACACACATTTTGCAACTGAGATAATAAATTGCAGTATTGCCCAGCATTGGTGTGTCACTGCTTCCCACTTTCCGTGGTGAGTCAAAGCATCTCAGCAATTGCTCAGCAAGCTTTTTGAAAAGTATTTTCATAATATGAGATAACTTAAAGTCTCTGTGGTTAGCAACCAGCTATAAAAATAGTTCTGAAATATTTGGGCAAGTTTTTCTGTGTTGTGTGAGCTTGCCTTCTCCTCTGAGTGATAAGATGGTTTCCCAAGGTAAACACTATTGAGGATAGTATTTACCTGGAAATTCAGTTGATGTAAATGCTCTTTAAAGAAAGATAATTAGTATATTTCTGCAGCTATAAGTTAAATTTAATATTTATCTTCTCAGAGTTAGACAGTACCTTAAAAGTCAATTCTTGAATTTAATGAATCAATGATTAGATTTTTTCCCTAAGAAAATGTTGACAATTGTATACTTATTAATATTCATCTAGGACCAAAGTCTCATTTCCTGATTTCCACTAATATAACAGTTAACCACAGAAAATCAAGATATGAGTTTCAAGAAGCTTTTAAACTATTGATGGTGTATGGAAGTTCCTTACATGAATAATGCATTTTTTACTGTTGAATGATTTGTATCTTTTATTATATTCTTTAAGGAATTCGTAAACCAAACATTGAACCATTGATCTAGATAAAATTGGCAACTCTAATCTCAAAGACTAAATGAAATAGTAAAACAGAAATGTAATTTAAATATAAATCTTGCAAAGCTAATTCTTATTATGAGCTAGAGAGAAACAAAAAGTTTTAAGTTCTTACTATGTTTCATTGGGTCATACTCTTATGCATTCATCAGAATTGCTCCTGAATATAATAATAGCCTAATCAGCACCAGAGTGCAAGTTGGTTTATAAAGATTTGCATAGTTGTTTTGTAAATGTTTCATGGGTGAAATTATTAATTAGCATCTAATTAATATTTGTGTTGCTGAGAACATATTTTTTAAACCACAGAATCAAGAAAATAGAGTAGTTAATTATTCATTTCAAATCTCTTTTTAAAAATTCCTCATTGCTGAACTTAACAACACAAAGGAGGGGTTAATAAAAATAAATCTGAAGTTTCTTAATCGCAGTATTTTTATTTTGCCCAATTAATGAAATTCTTTAATGTCTTTTTCATTGTAAAACATTATTAAATAAATATTTTCTAAGTATTTAACAATCTTGGAAAAGATAATAATTGTTAGTACTTGAGAATTATGTTAGACAATTTCACTGAATTGTTGGAATGATGAAGATAGGATTTAAACTATAAAAAAAAATACCACCATGTGAAAAATGATCAAACCTCACAGCACTGGGGTGAAAGAATGTAAGATGGAGTATGCTTTTGTCTCCACCAAGGCACTTGATGTGCTTCTAGAGTTTGTAGTAGCAGAGCTTTCCTACATCGCATTTAATGAATTTAAATTCAGGAAAGCCTGAGTTCTATTTCTGGGAACAATCATTCATCAGTTGTGGCAAAATGAACAGGGTAGTTATCTTCCTATTAACTGATTCTCTAAATCTAAACTCACTTATTAAATTGCTAAATAATATATTATGAAATGAAGAGGAATTTGGCAAATCACATACATTTCTTTTTTTCTGATATACAGAACCATAAAATATACATAGTATGCCATTTGACCTGATAACATACATATACATCTTTAAATGATTAAGCCATGTTGATCATGCCTGAACATGGCTTTCATTTATCATTTCCTAATAAGATAATGGAGATCTAACTTTTTGAAATGCTTAGTTCATTATTACTTTCTGCAATCATCCTTTTCTATAACACCACACCAGACGATGTTAATCCTAATGCAATGTAACTTAGTGTCCACTGATCAGACCATTTCCATCTCTCCTAATGCCTGTGGTCCTCCACTGTCTCCTAGTCACTTTTAGGATTCACATATAGTGAGATTTAAAAAAATTGGCTTTCTGTGCCTGGTTTATTTCATTTAGTCCATGCCATTGTATGTGTATAAGTACAGTATTTTTCTTATCCATTAAATATTTGAAAGACACTTTTGTTCTTCCTATTTCTTGGATATGTGAACAGTGTGCCAATAGACAGATGTATAGGTCTTTTTCCTTGATATACTTATTTTACTTCTTTGAATAGAATATTTGTCTATTAGTGGAGTTGGTGTCTCATATACATGGTTCAATTTTTCTTTTTAGTAACTACATGTTGTTTCCCATAATAACTATACTAACTTATATTCCCATCAAAAATGTATAAGGTTTCCTTTTCCATACATCCTTGCAAGCTCTTTTCTCTTTTGGATAGTAGCTTCTCTACATGGTGTGAGGTGATTCCTTTATATAGTTTTGATTTGTATTACTTTGTAACCGTTTTTCAATTGGATCATATGTATATAAACATGGGTAAGCATAGATAAACTTGCTTAACAGATAAAACATTTACGATCCCTAGCCTATGTTCAGGTGTGGAACTGACACAGAGGAAAGAATGAAATGAAACTGCTCAGGAAAAATAAAGAGAAGATAACCCAAACAAGAAGAACCAGAAAAAGACCTTTGCTGTTACGTGATTTCAATGTCCACAAGAGAAAGTGTTACTAGAAATTACCCATTCTTCAGTGTCATCCACTAACAAATGAGAAGCATTGTTCCATCACTTGTGAATGGACTAAACTTCACAATTTAAATGGCATTCCATAAAAGAAGATTCTAGTTATGCTGTGTTGAATAGTCTAGCTTTGTGAGTGGTATCATCATCTCAAGTCAAATCAAGATGTTAGTATTCTGAGACAAACTCAATTAAAATAAAGTCAGTTTTGTTTGCATTACTCTTATTTTTTAGAAAAAGAAAACAAGCTATCTTTTTTCATTATACATACGAATCAAAGTTCCCACTCCATCCCCTTCTCCCATTACCCCCACAAACCCCCTACTCCACCCCTCATCCCCTCCACAGAGAGGGTAAAACACATTGCTTTGGGGAAAGTCCAAGGCTCTCCCTACTATATCTAGGCTGACCAAGGTACCCATCCAAACAGACTAGGTTCCCAAAAAGCCAGTAAAAGCAGTAGGAATAAATCTGGTGCCACTGCCAGTGGCCCCTCAGTCTGCCCCAGCCATATGACTGTCAGCCAATTTCAGAGGGACTAGTTTGGACCTATGCTTGTTCCTTCCCTGTCCAGGTGGAGTTGGTAAGCTCCCAGTAGCTCAGGTAGACTGTTTCAGTGGGTGTTCCCTTCATCGTCTTGACCTCTTTGCTCATATTCTCACTCCTCCCACTCTTCAGCTGGACTTTGGGAGCTCAGTTTAGTGTTCCGATGAGGGTCTGTGCCTCTGTTTCCATCAGTTGCTGGATGAAAGTTCTATGGTGATATTTAAGAAGATATCTTAATTAAGGGAGGCATTGTGGAGTTGTCAAGAGGCTTGACTCTAGAGGGGGTCCCAAATGTCCACAGGGATGTCCCCAGCTAGGACCTTGGGCAGTGGAGGAGAGGGTGCCTGAACTGGCCTTGTCTCATAGTCAGACTGATGACTATCTTGAATATCACCATAGAACCTTCATCCAGCAACAGATGGAGATAGGCAGAGACCCACATTGGAGCACTGGACTAGACTCCCAAGGTCCAGTTGAAGAACAGAAGGAGGGAAAACATGACCAAGGAAGTCAGGACCATGTGGGGTTGGTCCACCCACTCAGACAGTGTGCCTGAACTAATGGGAGCTCACCAAATCCAGCTGTACTGAGACTGAACGAGCATGGGATCAAACTGGGCTCTCTGAATGTGACTCACAATTGAGGCAGACTGAGAAGCTGGGCTATGTCTCTTCTATATGTACTGGCTTTTTGAGATCCTATTCTATTTGGATGCATACTTTCCTAAGCCTGGAAGGAGTGGGGAGGGCCTTGGACTTCCCACAGGGCAGGGTACCCTGCCCTCTCTTAGGACTGGAGGGTGAAGAGGGGGTGGATGAGTGGGGGAGCAGGAGGAAAAATGGGAGGAGGGAAGGAAGTGGAAATTTTTATTACTATTATTTATAAAGTAATAAAAATTATCAGGGGAAAATGATATTTATCAGTCTTAATATAAGGCAAGGTCAATTTGGGCACCCTCTCGTCTATTGCTTAGGGTCTTTGCTGAGGTCATCCTTGTGTATTCCTGGGAATTTCTCTAGAGCCAGGTTTCTTGCTAGCCCCATAATGGCTCCCTCAATCAAAATATCTCTTTCCTTGCTCTCATCTCAGTCCTTCCTTCATCTCTACTTTCCCGTTACCTCAAGGTCTCCTCCCCCTGCCCTTCTCTCCTCCTCTTTCCTTTCCACCGTTTTTTCTCCTCCCACCCCTATTCAGCATTACTCTTTAGTTACTTCTATATCAGGAAGAAGTCTTAATCATAGTCCCCTTAAGAATATGTCTAGCATCAAGCACTGAACACATCAGGTAAACACAGGTCCCTGGCAGCTTTAGAGTCTAAGCAAATGAACAAGGCTTCAGTAGAGCAGGCGCTCAGATCTATCTATCTGAGGTAGTCCGGATCAGAATTTTGGTGCTGTTGACAAGGGCATGTATGGAGTCACCAAGACCTTGCACAAATGTTACTGAAACAGAATCGCCAGAATAAGGTCCTAAAATACAGTACAGCAAGTTCCCTTCACTCAACCAAGTTCCCAACTAACAAGGTTGGGGCTGTAGTTTTTATAGAGCATTGCCACAACTCCAAAGACAACTTGAAGTAAATATCCTGTGGCTTGGCTTTTTCAACCTTTAAATTCCTATTGTTGCAGCAACATCAGCAACAAGACAGTTTGTATTACAGCATTGTTAACTATTTGAGGGACCCTAATGGGATCTTTACATGACTGATCCTTACTGAAAGATAAAGACATGATAATCCAAATAAATGTGTTTTTTTTTTCTAAAAGTTAATGTTAAACCCCTTGGTATGGAAATAGAAAAGGAAAAATTGAAGGTCATAAAATTATGTGATGGTTAAACTTTATTAACAATTTCACAGGATCTAGAGTCGATTACCTAGATCAGCATAGCTCCTGGACATGCATGCAACAGATTATCTTGGAGTTGATTGAAGTGAAAGATTAAGTTTGAAATTGCATAGCTCCATTCCCTAAGCTTGGGTCATAGAT